>CABHPQ010152779.1:0-40964 GCA_902168405.1 Peromyscus aztecus
AAGAAGAAGAAGAAGGACTTTCTGCCTCTTTCATACACATCCCTGCCTCCATCTGATGTATTGTTGGCTAATTCTGGAAGAGATGCTCCACCACATGGCATCTTCAAAGATGGAGATGGTTTTGTGTGTGTGTGTGTGTGTGTGTGTGTGTGTGTGTGTGTGTGTGTGTGTGTGGTGTTTCTCTAACAGCTGCAGTAAGTTTTATGCTCTCTTGGGCTTTTTGGCTCAGTATGCTGGTTAGTTATGGTTAACCTGATACAACCTCAAGTCACCTTGGAAGGGGGAACCTTAAACTGAGGAATTGTCTAGATCAGATTGGTCTCTGGGCATGTCTGTGGCGTTGTTTTGATTATTAATTGATGGAGGAGGTCTCCACCCACTGTGGGCAGTCCTGACCCTAGATAGATGGTCCTGGGCTACATAAGAAAACTAGGTGAGCTAGCTGGAGAGCAAGCCAGGAATCAGTAGTCCTCCATGGCCTCTGTTTGAGTTCTTGACCTGACTTCCCCCCAACGATGGACTGTGTGACCTGGAAATGCAAGTCGAGTAAACCCTTTCCTCCTCTAAGTTCTTTCTGGTCGACATGTTTTTATCACAGGAAGGGGAAAAGTAAACCAGGACACTCAGCCTTTGACCAGTGATATCTGTGGTCATGTCATTCATTGGCTGTTGACTCAAGGGGAAAAAGGCTCAAGGTAATTACCTTGGTTTTGCTTTTTACATTAAAGATGGGGTAGTAGTCCGGGGCCCTCACTCTGTCTCCACCCTGTCTCCAGCATGTGTAAAGATGGAACCCAGAGCTCATTCCTGCTGGGGACCCTCTCCTCCCGCCTGCCACCTCTTAGCCTCCAGTGACAGTTGTCTGGGAAATGTCAGAACTCAGCGCAGCAAGCAAGCCTTTTATCCCTGTTTGTACCTCTTGTCACAGGAAGCTGGGGATTGGGTCAATCCTCATCTGCTCTCTACGCCCTAGCTGGTCACTGTGACTTAGCGTGGAATGCACATTCCATTATCTGAGAACGTCTCCATGCCTTTGGCCTCCTTTCTGCAGGGGCCTTTGATCTTCGCTCTCTAACTGCTCAGGTCACATCTGTTTTCCCCCATGCCCTTGACCACTAAATTTGGTGTCTGCTCTTCCGCTGTTGTCCTGCCGTTGAAAGGAACAGAGAATATGGCTCTTGATAAAAGCTGAATTGATTTGGGAGCAAGCAGATCAGCACCTGTCTTTCTATTGGAAATATAAAAATGATGTTATTAGCTCCCAACTAAAAAATCAAAAGCTCTCTTTTTAAAAATGTAAGTTTTTATTTATTATTTATTATTAATTATTAATAAATATTTATTATTATTATTGTGTGTGTCTTCAACTTTTTTCTCTACACTCACTCTATGAGACCCCTCTCCATTTCATAATTTTAGGACTTTTTTGTTTGTTTGTTTGTTTTTGAGACAGGGTTTCTCTGTGTAGCTTTGGAGCCTTCCCTGGAACTCACTCTGTAGCCCAGGCTAGCCTCAAACTCACAGAGATCTACCTGCCTCTGCCTCCAGAGTGCTGGAATTAAAGGTGCGCACCACCACCACCTGGCTAATTTTAGTACATTTTCTTATTGATTTCATCAATTATGTCTCTATCTCAAGTTTTGTTCCTGAACTTGACTTAATGGCCCTATTGGTCCATTTGTGCAGCTTTAATGTAACACCAGAGCCCTGATGACTTATGAACAACAGAAGTTTATTCTTACAGATCTGGGGCCTGGGAGGTTAAAGATCAAGGCGCAGGCCGATTTCGTCCTGTTCATACATGCCATTGTCTTACTGCATCCTCTCATGATAGAAGGGTGCAGGAGTCCTCCGGGGCCTCTTTTATGAAGGTTAGTCTTAGTGCCCTTGGGTCCTGACCACTTTGCAAAGGTCCAAGGTTCTAGTGCTATCACCTAAATGTCAACTTAAGGGATTCTGGGGCCATTTGTTCTACACAGCCCTCTTAGGGATCTCATTTCCTTCCGTTTCCCTCTTTACCCGCTGTAGCTGAGCTGGCTCCTCTCTGTTCTCAATCACAATGACTTTCTCAGAGGCCTTGGAAAGTACCCACCACCCTGCCTGGACTGTTTCTTCAAGAGGATTGCTGTGGCTTCCACCCACCTCTTGCAGGTCTCCCTGCTCCAGCATCCCTTAGCAGAGAGGCCGCCTGTGCCCCCTTGTGAGAAAGTCCCTCACTCCAGATTCCCAAAGCCATCTTCTTCTGCCCTGCCTTATTGTCTCCATATGTCACGTGGGCTGTGTCATCCCTGCTCATTTACTCCATGGTAGCATGTTTGGTTTTGTTTATTGGCCTATCATCATTTCTGGAAGCTCAATAAATTCATTCTCATATTGTTGCGTGGATTCGTCACCACAGGAATGCGTGGTCATATACTTCCCAGACTCCATGCGCTTAGCTAGGTTTAATTCTTTTTTCTTTGATTGTAAATCCATTCCCATTTAGAGACTGAATACAATAATGAATATGTAAGTGAGTCATATTTCCCCCCTTCTTAAATTATCAGACACATATAAATGCACCTAAACTTGTAATAAAAGATTCCAGAGAATTTCACAACATGTTTTCAGTCGATGGTTGTAAATAGAAATGGTTTAAGTAACATTAACAAGTTATGGTCTGGCTAAAGGACCATCGTATTTTGAGGAGGAAAACATCAATAATCCCATTTTACTACTTTCCCAAACCTTTGAAATACACAGAACTCATTAATGTTGAGGCATTTAGCAGAAATAACAGAAAACAACAAGCATTCCCGATGATAGTAACTGCCAAGAGTTTAAAGGCTTTAAGTAATGCCTCGCTAATATTGGATTAATGAATTAGCTTTTCAGAAAAATGGCCTGGCTCAGTTAATATATCAGGCTATACTGTTTGCAGAAGCAGCAACTGAAATTCTGCTTGTAAATAATAATGGGGAAAGATCTGGAATGAATCAAGCCCCTGTCAAAGCTGGGCTGCGTTTTCAGTTCTCAAACTCAGTAGAATTAATATTGAATATAACTGTATTTGAAGCTTAACAAACACAAAAATGAAGTCCTTTGAGAATAAGCTTTTGTGAGAATTCAGTAGGGAACTGCCTGAGAAACCGCTTTTTCCAGAGTCAGACTCCCAAAGGCTTTGTCTAGGAACAGTTGTAGAGTTTTGTGGGCCACCTCCTGGCCCTGCCATTGTGGGTAGACAGGCCTGAGTACAGTTTGTATGTAATTGCCACAGTCGTTCCCTTAAGGATGGGGATTCAGGCAGTGGCTGTAGAGTCAGCTGGCCTGGTGCTGCTGGGTCAGTGGATCCACTAAGTCCAGGTCAGGTGCCAACTCAGTCTGTCCAGAGGTAGGTATTGTGTGCCTGGAACATTCCAGGCACTGCAGAGTTATTGAATGATTAAGATCTTGCCACATTGAGTCTTTTTTTCTTTATAGAAGAGATGCCTGGAGATTCCCAACCATCTCTGGATAGACAAGGCCAGGAGGCACTGAGAAGTACATCCTTATGTGGCTTCCCAGCTACAAGGAGACACTTCAGCTCGCTCTGAAGTTTGCCTTGTCTCAGACCATAGAAAGTGCCACTAGTCTCTAAGAATATGGTGGATTACACTCTTATCCTAAGCCGTAGTGTTTCTCCAGTCTATGGGCTGGTGTTTCTGCAGCAAGAATGCCTGCCACTTTCCTGACTGTTGGCCATGGGCAGACCCATGTGTATGTCCTGAAACCATCCAAGCCCAGACAAGGCTTCACCTGAGCTTCCTTCCAGAAGTAAATGCCCAGGTGCTCTAGAGATGTGCTATTGTTCTGCATGCCACTGGGCACTCAGGCCTGACTCTTGGAAACCAGGTCTGGGCTCTGAGGAAAACTGCTGGTTAGGCAGGCCTCTGTGTGGTGGGGGCATCTCTTCTAGTCGGCAGCTTTTGGGCTAGTCCAAGATTCCAGAGCATCAGTGTTTGAGCTCTTCCTAGTTGCAAAGACTCTGGGCAACCATCTCTTAAGCCGTTTGTTTTCTTGGCTTGACTCTTAAGTGGGCTTATTGCAGACATTTGGATGGCAGGAGACTGTTGGTTTGTTTTTCTGGAAAGTTCCATTCGTCCTTCTGGCCACCACAGCAGTGAGAGGAAGCCGCCACAAGGAAGTGACTTTTCACGAGTGTTTTGTGAGTGTGGACACAGCATTATGATGTGGGGACTAATGAAGACCAGGCAGAATATGAGCCATGGTGGTCTTTGTCTGTTCTGACCCATCTGATGTGATACTGAGCTGAGAGCATGCCTCTGCCTGGACAGAGGGTCAGGAAATGGAGAGAGACATTGAGTCATCTTGGCCCTTCATACTCGAATGCTCACCTGGATAGTCCTCTTTGATCCCTGTACTGTCACCTCTTTCAAAACGTAGGCCCTGAACCGCTAGCTATGACCTGAGATGTGCCCTGATAGGGCCTGGCTCTATGCTTTTCACATATTAAGCACAGGAAAAACTTGACGTTTGTAAGAATTGCGTGCTGTGTTTTCAGGGCTCATCATAAAGTGCTTTTGTGCATCTGTGAATCTATTGCATTCTCATGTAAATACCCCGGGAGGGATATTCTAACTTGCCTGTTTGATAAGGAAATTTAGCCTCAAGAGACTGAGTGGTTGTGGGGGCCGGGGAGATAGTTCAGCAGTTAAAATGCTTGCTGTACAAGTCTGAGGGCCAGGATTCAGATCCCCAGAACTCATGTAATGCTGCAGGGTGGGTGTGATGGTCTACATATAATCTCAGCCTCCGAAGGGGAACAGGATCCCCAGGACAGACTGGCTAGTGAGACCAGCCATGTTGCTGAACTCTGGATTTGAGTGAGAGATTGCTTTAACTAAGAGGGCTTAGGAGCAATTGAGGGTGACTGCTGACAGCAACCTCTGGCTTCCACATGCATGCCCACACCTGTACACATGCATGCCCACACACACACACACACACACACACACACACACACACACACACATGTCACAACATGCACATATACACACTACACATTTAAAAAATGGAAAAGAAAAAAAATGACTTGCCATGGTGATAAAATTAGAAAATAGCAAAGCTTATGGCTTTAAACTAAAACCTGAGTATTCAGAATGAAATTCAGAGCTGTTCACCGAGTCCTCACATGAAGAGGACAGGCTGTTTTGCTCTTGAATCTTTAATTGTAGTGTGTTTTACATTATCTATAAAGGTCGGGGCCACATTAGCTTTCTAACATGTACCAAAGGAATTCACCAGTAAATAGTAGATAAACAAGGAATGAATGACATTGTTGGATGAAGAGATAAACGAGCGAGTAAACTGAATGACGACTAGACCACCCTGGCGAAGCTCCACCCACATTTGTATGGGAAAGCTCTGCATTCTAAGATACTGTTGTACAGTTTGGGACTGTGGTCACATGCAGGATGTCACCTCCAAGCTTTTCCTTTCTTCTTATTGATGGTTAATGTGGGCAGGCCAAATCAGGCTCACACCAAGATTCTCAAATGGTATTGACTCTGATTTCCCCCTTTACAGTTCCCTAGAAAATACTCAGGGCTGAGTTTTATGATCTAGTTTTTTCACTAGACCACACGAATCACTTTATAAACATTTTACAGTCCCCTTTCTCAAGATCAGACCAGAAGAAGTATGATAGAGGCAGGCATGGGAAAAGAACAAGCTTTCTCCCCATGTTTGAAAATCTGAACTTTCAGCTTTTTCTTGAAGTTCATTATGGAAAAAAAGGAGGGTCACTGAATCCACTGTGGCTTGATCCTGGAAACTTGACTGGCATAATGCAGGAATGAAGAAATGACAGCTGCCAGATGCTCCGAAAAGCTGGCACCGGGTGGACTGTGCTTGCTTTGATGGGAGGTACCTATCACACAACCCAGAAACCGAGTGCGCCTGTTATGTACAGCTCGTCTCAGTGGGACGTCTCTGGAGGGGAACAGGCTCAGGTTGCAGTCACCCGGGAGGAGGAAGCGGTGACGGCTAGTGTTTGTGCACACTGCTCAGTTGTTCGTTAACACAGTGCTTGGGCCAGAGAGAGGCTTTGCCGTTTCCATGGGTCTGAGACACTGGAGTTCTTGACATGGCTGCGTCCTTGTCAGCAGTACACATTCACTCAGGCCTTCATCCTCTCCCCACAGAAGGTAAGGGGTGGGAGTTTCCCAGGATTTATGTATTCCTTCCTCCCCAAGTAAGGAAGCAAGAGTTTGGTGATGAAGGGCTAAATTGGAGCATCATAGAAGCTGTTGGTTTGAGTTTAGACATCCTATGCCAGATTTTGATGCAATATTCTAACCTCTACTCCAGGGTGTGCTGAGACATTTCTAGTGTGTCAAGGATAAAAATAAAAAATGTGCAATGAGGACTGGGAAGATGGACCAGTGGGTAAGGTGCTTGCCATCTAGAACCGAGTTCAGAGTCCCAGTAACCAAGTAAAAGCTCGGTGCAATAGCACAGTCTGTAATCACTGCCCCGGGGAGGCAGAGCCAGGCAGATCTCTGGAGCTCACTGGCCAAATGGACGAGCATTAGGTTCAATGAGACTCTCTCTCAAAACCCAAAGTAGAAAGTGCTTGAGGAAGATACCTCTGGTCCCCACATATGTGTGACACTTGTGCACATAAACATAAGCAGTATATCAGTTACACACACACACACACACACACACACACACACACACGAATGTGTAGCTTAGCCCTGATCTCTAAAGGTCTCCTCCAGCCTTGGGCATTTAGGTCAAAGTCTTAGTGACTTCCCTCACCAAATAAACCAAAGCCAGTGCAGGCCTGGTAATGGTCTGAGCTACGTAAATGTGGTTTTTTGAAAGAACAAAGCAATCCTTGGTCTCTTCTGTAATTGCACCAAATTACATCTTCAGATGACTTTGTCTTCTTGTGGTGCTGGCTTTGCTTCTCCAGAAGGGAAACTGCACAGTTGCCATGATGTGAAGTCTGACCAGAGGTTCGAAATGATTTTGTAGACAAAGCCACCTCACTTGTCCCCATTGCAACCCCAGCCAAGAGGCAGATGCAAATGATAGCCTCCAGAAGCAGTCCTTGAAGCCACGCACCAGATCCACATTTTCAAGTGACCGAGGACCTGGGTCACAAGGACTTTCCATTGCATGCTTGCTGACAAACAGCTGGTGGCTCTCTGGGCCACGCCGCTGTCACCAGCAAGGGTGATGTCTATAATGCTAGTTAGAGGGAAGGATGGAGGCTGGGACAAGTGGTCCAGAATGTGACCTTCACCAGCATGTGGGGTTTTAGTAGTCTGAGTAGACACACACCCTCCAAGCACAGCTTGGAGCTTCAGTTGGAGTAAAGCATTATGGGAATGAACCATTTAGAGTTTAGTGTTGATGACCAAGGGAAACCAAGAGCCTGGCTGTGTGTCTGGGTGTAAAACACCAGCCTCCTTAACCGTGCAAGAGACCTTTCTCCATTGAGAGTCATGAGGCAGGATCATGTGAGAGCGCAAAGGTTAGGGTTTCTGCCATGGCATAGCGTTGTTTGGGGTAGATAATTATTTATTAAATTATTTATTAAAGAGATGGTACAGCCTTTGCTCTGTGAGATGCTTAACAGCGTCCTTACCTCTAACCACTAGCTGTCACTACCCCCCTCCCAGTTGTGACAGAAACCAAACCAACTGAAGAGTTTTTTGAGTGTCTCCTGGGGGTCAGAATCGGCAGTGTCTGAGCACCATTGGCAGCCAGGGGGAGCTGAGTGAGGAAGCCTTGTATCGCTTGTTCTGTCTTTAGCCTTTGGGCTCTATCTCAAGAACTACTCATCATATCTGGAATAGTCATTGTTAAGAGTGGTCACCTAGCACTAAGTTCCTCACAGGAGACACAGTCACTGAGTAGGACAGGGGTTGCTCATCTACTTCTGCTCAGGCCACAGCTAAGGTCACACACATGAACCAATGAGTCAAGTATCCCTTCTCTTCTCATGTCTGTCTTCCCTCTCCTCCCATTCCTCTGTGACCTCCTGGAGGGCTCATTAGCTCATGGATGTCAGAGCCCCTCTTCTAAGATTTCAGCACATGCCCCGAGAGCATCTAAGGGAGGGCAGGACCTGCCGGATTAGGAGTTTCTCAGGCAGGGGGGCATGGTGAAGTGGCATCTTGACGGAGGGGACTAAAAAGATGTGGGGGCAGACAAGTCCTCCTGTCCTGTCAGAAGACTGAACTGTCTCAGCCTGGTTACAATCTTGAGAACAGACTCCAGGAGGCAAGAATGGAGGTTACCCTCAAGATGAAACATCACGGCATGCTTTCTGCCTCCTAGGAATTTGCCGTGATTCTGATGATAGAACACGCACCTCTCTCATAAGGAAGTGTTTGCTGAGTCCCATGACTCAGAACAGACTGACGCTGTGCCCTAGCATGAATGAGCAAGGGGTGTGTGTGTGTGTGTGTGTGTGTGTGTGTGTGAGATGGCTATGTAAGTGAGCCACAGTAAGTGACATGCATTTAAATGTACACTTTGGCACATTTGGACCGAAGTGCACACACCCACAAAGCCATCCCCAGTGACAATAATGAGCAAACCCTTTACCCTCCAAAAGTGTCCCATGGTCTCAAGGGCAGGTAAGAACTGTTACCAGAGCAGGGACCTCAGTAGAGACACAGAGATAGGGTGTGGGGGAAGAGGGTTGTAAGGACTTCTGTGGGACAGAGAGGAACCCATGCTGACCCTGCAAGGAGATCACCGGGCAGCCAGGGCAGGTTCTGACAGCCAGCCTGAGCAGTCAGGTGAGGCCTGGAGTACTGGGCCACAAGCATCAGGTCTTGGGGAACTGTTGAAGCTGTCACGTTTGCTCTGGGATATGTTCAGAACAGAACTTTTCAGCCTTTTATTCTTTAAAAATTCCATAACTAAAGTTTAAGAATTTCACATTTTTGTTGTAAATCCAGGAAAAAGCAGTTGAGTGCATCGACTCAGTGTTTCCTACATATAAAATCAACTAAAGGGAGTTTCATAGTTAGTTGACAGTTCTGAACAGTCCTATGTAGCTAGAACTTCTCACAGAACAAGTGTACTTCCACTCCTGCGCCTGGTGGTGCCCTGCAGCCTGCTCAGGAACATGCTTGCAATGTTCGTGGACTTCAGTAATTAGACAGCAGAAGAATCCTAGTATGTCACATTGGAGTCTTGATTAGTCCTGTATTTGCAAAGTTCAGTATTCCGGGGTGTGCCGTGAATGTGAATTTGGAAGTCTGGGAAGCCGTTTGGTAATGTGGCGGGGGTACACTTACTCGTGGAAAACTCTAAACTCAGATGTGACTCAAACCTATTTTCCCAGGGAAATGTATAAACTGGGAAGCAAGAGTCTCAGGTGTGAAGCTAGTTATGCTAACATGGAATCAATCGTCTTCCTCTTTTTACCCGTCCCTGGTAGACATGGTCAGCTCAGAGGAGACACTAGTCAGCTGTTCATTACAACTGCACATCTAGCAGAGTGCCTATTTAGCATCACACGTGGTGCGTGTGTGTGTGTGTGTGTGTGCGCGCGCGCGCGCGCGCATGCGCGCGCGCGCGCAAATGAAATTGCCTCTGCCTGTGAGGCCAGAGTCAATGTTGAATATCATCCAATGTCACTCCCCCTCATTTCGAGAGTGTATTTCCTGAACCTGGAGTTTGCCATTTTGGCTAGACTGACTGGCCTGAGAGTCCCCTGCAATCCACTCATCTAGATGCCCCCAGAGCTGGGTTACAGATGTGAGCTGCTGCTCCTGACTCTTACGTGGGTGCTGGGGATCTGAACTCAGCTCTTCAGTCTTGTACAAGGAAGCACTTTATCTACTGAGCCATCCTCCCAGCCCAAATGACTCCCTTTGTAGGGAGTAATAAGATCCACTTTTCAGTTGACCCATTTCAGTGAAAATCATAGGCTCAGCTGCCATGGAAACTAACAACTCTTTGATTAGTTGAACCTTTAAAATAGAGAAGAAACTAGGAGCCATTCAGGGAGCAGCCCAAGAAATGCAAGTTCTTAAGTTGTCAACTTCTCCAGCTATAGAGGTGGAAATATCTATATCTATATCTATATCTATATCTATATCTATATCTATACCTATACCCATACCCATACCCATACCCATATCCATATCCATATCCATATCCATATCCATATCTATATCTGTGTATATTCCCTTTGTAGTTATAAAAGCCACGTGCTCAGTTCTTCTGGATAAAGTAAGCTGTAAGGTAATTGCCACCATTATCACCACCTCTGCCACCGCCGCCACCACCATCTGAAGTATGAAGCCTATACCAGGTTCAGTGTGAGATAATGAAAGTGACCACAATGGAAAGAGCTACTGTGGCTTATCTAACACTAATAATTACTGTCACGTATAAGCAAGTCAAGGACTGTGCTAAGATGTTACATCTACATCATATTTTACCCTTACCAAATAAAATAGGTATGATCCTAAGTTCATGTCCCTATACTGAGGGGACTAGAGTATAGTTAGGTTTTAAAACACAGTGGTTTCTGGTTACCGGTACTAAGTGGTAGAGCCAGGGCCTGAGCCTCCCACACTCCACCAAGAACTTTGAAAAGAACTTGTGAAACTGTTCACAGTAGCTAGTTGGAAAGCCTGTGACCTTGACAGACTATCCTCCCGTGTGATCCTGATGAGAAATACCTCACCTAGCTTTTGACTAATTCATGAACTTTTAAAATTGTATTTTGAGGGCTTGGGAGATGGCTCAGTGGCTTGTGCACAGACATGAGGACTGGAGTCTGTCTCCACAGCACCTATGTAAATGATGGCAGGTATGGTACCCTGCCTGTATCCCAATGCTTGGGAGTGGAGATCAGTAGAGCAAGCTGGCTAATAAGGCAGATGAGTTGGGGAGTTCCAGGTTCAGTGGGAGACCCTGCTCTGCCTCAATATATTATGTGGAGGGTGAACAAGGAAGATAACCACCATCAACCTCCACCTACATGCACACATATGTACATGAGCACTCTCATCTGTGCCCATGCATGTGTGACCACACACACATACACACACACACACACCACAAACACAAATGCAGTAATGATAACAATAAAGCAAAAATAAAATTCTCCCTTTTCTTTTAAAGGAGGAAGATTCTTTTGTTATTATTACTGAAGCTTAAATACTGTTTATTCAATCTCTTACATGTCATGCTTGTGAATTACTTCTAATCTGTACAACTCTATAATCTGGGTGATATTTCCTGCTTAGCAGTTGACAGAATCGAGGCTCAAGGCAGCTTTGCTGCTGTCATCTGGATTCTAGGATCCAGGACAGAGCATCTTCACATGCCTGTGTCTTTCGTCGTCTGCTCTGGTGGTTACCTCATATTTTGACAGAACTGCTCTGTCTTGTTTATTTGACTTTCTCAATGTATTCCTCACCCCGTCTCTGGGTGCACTTTGGGATATTCTAGAGCAAATATGTTGGCCTTGGCTCAGTTCTAGTGACATGAGGGCATGTGATGTTCCATAATGAGAGGCAGAGGACATGCATGTCTGTCGGTTTGAGCAGAGAGCTCTTATCTACAGCACCTTTTCATGTCCTATTAATTGCTTGCCACCCGCCCTTGGTACCGTTGAGCTCAGAAGTCGAACACACTTGCTTAAGCATCTCTGCAGTGGTCCAGAGCAGAATCGCACAGGCTGGGCACAATCATGACATCTCAGCCTAATTTGGTTTCTTATGTAAAACAACTTTGGTCTGACATTTAACATTTCTTCCTTCAGTGGGTTTTTTTCCCCTCTTTGTCTCTCTGAGCTCATTACCTAGTATGCCTTTTATGCCTTTACTTTCTTTTTTTTTTCTTTCTCTCTCACACACCAGGATTCACATTCATGAGCACACCAATGTGTGATCTTCATTACTGGGGAAGCGCTACTGGCTCACAGAACAGACTTACAATGGTGACAAATCCTGGGTCCAAGAAAGGCAGCCAGACATTTCTATTGATGTTGTACGTTAATGAAGTAGAACTGTGAGCAGGCTTTCTCACACAGGCAGCAGGCTCTCTCACACAGGCTGTGGAGAATGTGTCCCCTGCCAATCACAGGGACCCGCTCAGGGACTAACTTCAGTTCACACATTGCATCAGTGAGGATGGCAGAGCCCTTGAGGCTGGTACCCTTCCTGTAAAGAACAGCAACACATCATGACTTTGTCCAACACTCTAATTTGTTTCCTGGCTCCTCTCCAGAGGTAGGCACAGCCGTTGAATGTGGTCTGGGAATTCTATGAACAGCCAGAATAGTGGATCCTAACTTGAGTTTTCTCTGTTAATTCTTGCTGAGTAGATCCAACATGCTAAAAGGGTGAAGGAGACTCTGGGTGATGTCCTCCTTAGATCTCATGGAGCCTCTGCTTCAAAGCTCCACCATCAACCCCCTGAGGAAAATGACATGGAAACTCAGGAAGCTGAAACTATCATAAAAAACAGAGTCTTCTTGGGGAAGAAGTGTTTGGGGATGGGGGTGGGATACTTCCAGTTTAAACTGTCCAGGCTCTTAAGGCTGAGTATGTGATGGCCACACTCTCTTGAATTACAAACCTCACTTCTCTGAGAGACATTTGCGTCCAAATATTTGGACCCTAATGGGAATGAGCTGTTATTACTGGGTCTACTCTACCTAAAGTTTGCTACCTATTGATTTATCAGTTTTCAATTTTGCAATTTGCCTTCAGAAGACTCATTAATAAGGACATCTGCCTTAGGGAGCAGAGCGGCTGTAAAGAACACCCAGGGAGAAAGGACACTCAGCAGGAAAGGTGACAGGGTGGGAAGGCAAACCCTAGGCCAGAGTGTGAAGGTAAATCCCCTTGATCTGGGAGGCTGCCTGCTGTGCAAAATAAAACATTTTATTCTCAGGGCCCCATCTTCTATTCCAGGCCTCAAGGGACAGTTGTTTATGGAGGGAGAAACTTTAGGAACAAAGTGGAAAGAAGCTGCCTTTGAAGAACAGCTTAAATCTTGTGCAGCCTGTCGCTAGAGGCCTCTAGAATAATAAACCAGGAGCAAACATCACCAGGAATTTGTACAACACATGCTGGATGCTGACTCCAGCTGTTGCCTTCATCACAGACCCAGAGGCTTTGGAGGAACACACGCAAAGCACTCTTTTGGCTAAAATAATGCACAAAATCACCCTGCCCTCAACAGTGGCATTAGCATTCATTGCTAAGCAACCTACCCCTTGGAGGCTGAAACACAGAGCAGAAAGCAACCAGGAGCACCGTAAACAGCACCGTTTGCCTGGCCAGTGTTTTCTTGCCTGAGCCCTGCAGATTCCACAGCCCTCATTACCAGTCCCTCCTCATCCATTGAGAGTCTGCTACCACCTGCTTGCTGGGGGGCCAACCTCAGTGAACCACGAATGAAATACTAGCCCAGAATTTCTCAGCTGTACTGATGATTGGGGAACAATAGTTTTAGTTTATTCTATGTAAATGTTACTCTTTTAGAAATTTAGGGAAAAGATGAAAAGATTAGCTGAGGCCAGATAATCTATTCTGATATTAAGGATCAATAAAAGGAGGGTGACCACACAAAACTCTTTAGCTAGGACAGCAGTTATTACTGGGAAGCTGTCTGAGTCTGAGATTTAAAACCTTCTGTTCAGTGCTTCTTCAGCCAGCTGGCTATCACCACCTGAGATGACCAACTTAAAATTTAAAAAAGTATATTTGGTCTCATGGTCATAGATTTTAGTTCATGGTCAGGTAGGCAACTGCTTTTAGCTCCCTAGTGAGGGTATCAGATGGCAATTGTGGGCAGCTCATGTCAGAGTAAAACTGATCACTTCCTCACCAGGAAATAAAAGAGGTGGGAAGGGGCCACAGTCCCTTTCAGAGTCTGCTCAAATTTTCCAAAGACCTCTCATTAGGTCCCATCTCTTAAAGGTACAGTAGCACTCTGGAGGCCAAAGTCTTAGTTCATGAGAGTTTGGGGGAACATTAAAGATGCATATTAGCTGAGATTCAGTTATAAAAAAGCAAATGAGTGATGGGCATAGAAAGACTTTGTTACTTAACTGCTTTAGCCTAGATGATTCTCTACCATTAATTAATTAATTAGTTCATTCATTCATTTCACAAGTATTTCTTGTGAGATTCCTCTGTAATAGGTATTGCACTGAACATTTAAGGACTAAAAAGTTATGGGGCTGGAGAGATGGTTCAGAGGTTAAGAGCACTGACTGCTCTTCCAGAGTTCCTGAGTTCCATTCCCAGCAACCACATGGTGGCTCACAACCATCTATAGTGAGATCTGGTGCCCTCTTCTGGTGTGAAGGCATACATGCAGGCAGAACACTGTATACATAATAAATAAATAAATAAATAAATAAATAAATAAATAAATAAATAAATCTTTATATTAAAAAAAGTCAAAAGAATATTTTCCCCTTACACAGCTGAGAGTCAAATACAAAACTAACTGTACAAATAATAGCAGAGGGCTTAGAATTGAAGTTTGAAAAAAGAGGGATGATGCCATCATGTATTTTTTTTTTTTAAGATTTATTCATTTATTATGTATACGGAAGAGGGTGCCAGATATCATTACAGATGGTTGTGAGCCATCATGTGGGTGCTGGGGATTGAACTCAGGACCTCTGGAAGAGCAGTCGGTGCTCTTAACCTCTGAGCCATCTCTCCAGCCCAACCATCATGTATTTTACTACCATGATTACAGGGGTAGAAAGAGGTCAAGGCTCAGTGTGAGGAGACCATGTGAAGTGGGGGATGCTAAATTCATTAACGTGGCTGTGGGCGTCAGAGAGTCGGTTAACCTGGCCCCGGGCACGGAGGCAGCGGCACAAAGGGGAGGGGTAGGTTGAGGCCTTCTAGGAATTTCCATTTAGTGAGTTTGCTGATTGGATGTGAATGGAAAGAGACAAAGATGGTTCTAGATGTCTAACCTGGGCCCCTTGATAGCTAATTATATTATTTTGCTTAGATAATGAATACTGGCAGGAAGGAAGATTTAGGGGCAAAGGAATTTAGTTTGGAGTTGTCGGTTTGAAGGGTGGTTTTGAAGGGGTAGGATTTGGGAGGATGATCAGGCCGGGACACAAAGAGGGAATACCTAGACACCATGGTAATAGTGCAGATGGACACTGAGGCCATGGGCTTGGGTGTGATTACCTGGAGAATGAAGTCTCCCAGATGTGTGACCCAGTCCGTGGGAGTCATTAGACAGAGAGAGCCCGTGGGTTGTGGCAGGAGACCCATTTTCCTGAAATACTTGTAGGACAAGTGTCAAAGCAATGATGTCACCAGAAAGCCACATTATAGGGTTTCTTTGTTCCTTTGTAGTCATTACTAACTGTGACAATTTAGATGTGTGAAGATTAACTTCACTACCCCCTTCCTTCTGAGGGCCACTACCAGATACTCAGACATCTTCTCAAGCTCCCCTTTATGTGAGAGATAAGACAAAAATAATTTTGCATATTTTCTCTGAAAAATGAGAGTACTTTGAGGTTAAAAATTTAGGTGGGAAATGTTGCATAGGCACCAATGGCTAGTTTTTGGAAGTGTTGAAGAAAAAGTGGAGGTATTAAAATAGGGCTTCTGCTTGTGTGTGGTTTATACTGTCCAATTTGGCTATTTCCTTAGGTCACAGGGTGGGTCAGAAGCAGACAGTGCAAATATCTCAGGACCCACAAGCAAGGCAGATCCCAGGCTGGGTGCCTGGCTCTCTTTCTCTGGGTTTGCTAATGCAGTAGTTCCTCCTACATCCGTCTTCTGGGCCCTGCAGTCCTCTCTGTGTCTATATCAGGAATACCCAGCACGTGCCGCCCGTGCTCCAAATGCTTCCTGTCATTTGTTTCCTCTCTCATTGGACACTGAGTCCCCCCATCTTAGCCCATACAGAAAACCATGTCTGTTGGCCATTCCTGTTTGAATCAACAGTCAAACTAAAATATTTATAATGTGTAGAAAAGCCCTGGGAAGACATGTTGGTTCCCATAGATGTCTCTCTTGACGCGTCGAGACCTTAGGGCGATGTGAGCTATTGTGGGGCGTTTGGGTCAAGGGCTGCTTAAGTGAAGGAACATCTTTTGGTTATCATCCAGCAATTGATTCCTCCTTCATTGATTGTCTTAGTCTTCCTCTGCTGGAGACATCAGTGGGTCACTGACAACTTGCAGGCTGCCTGAGCCCACATACTGGAAGGAAGCCGGACTGGGGCATCAGTGCGTTTGTTGGCTCTCTTAGGGCTGGTGTTGGTGGTGTAACCCTCAAAGATGGCTTGTGGATTAAAGAGCTACAGAGCTCCGTGGTGTGCCGGTGTTGATGGATCCTGGAGTTGCTTCAGATCAGACTAAAGGGGCAGCAGAAAGAAAGGTGTGTCATTTGATAATGTAGGAGCCAAGAAGTCCTGGATATGAACTCACATAGGACCGGAATTGGCCCGCAGCTCCCGGTTGGTGTGAAGCTAACGTATCAATTTGTTAAATGTTGGGAACTGAGCTACAAACAGCAACAGGCTGAATAAAGAAGGGATTACTCAGGGGGAGAGGTGAAAAATCAAAGAGAAGGGTGAAAGGCATGAGCTCTGAGGAGCACATGTGTCTCTACGTCCGTCAAACCCAGAAGCTAAGCCATGCACTCCAAATCCAAAACACCACGGAGTGTGCATGTGACTTCTCTTGTAGCCACCACCTTACTGTGACAATTGAAGCAGCAAAGGTAATATTTTAGACAGGGTCTTATGTAACCCAGCATGGCCTGGAACTCACTCTATGGCTGAGAATGACCTTGAACTTCTGATCCTCCTACCTCTACTTCCTGAGGCCTGGAACAGAAGGCTTGCATCAGCACATCAGGTTTATTTGGTGCCCTGGATCACATCCATGGCTTTGGGCATGGTAGCCAAGCACTCTATCAATTGAGTTACAGTCCCATCCCAGCAAAAGCATTTTTAAATAAGCGATTAAACCAAGGCCTCTTGAGACCCAATATTGGTGGCTTGGAGGCACGTGTGGTTGGCTATGGATGTTCTTTGACTCTTGAAGTGAAAGTTAACAGACAAGTAAGTGGTCAAGATGTCTGTGGGGACTCCCAAGTTTTCATCCTGTTGGATCTGCTTGTCTGGTAAGCTAAGGCGACAGTCTGTTCTAGAATGGCCCCCTCAGTGATTCTCTTGGGTCCCACATGCTCTTGGGCTATGATTAAGGACTGTCTGGACAAAGCAGCTGCCTCTTAGGAGAATGCCACAGTGATCCTCATCTGGTTTGCATGGCTTCTCCAGGTGGAACCTGATCATCCGGACCTCCTATTGCTCCAGCCAGTTTATAGGCTGCCTTGGGTTTCTGCCTCCAGAGCCTTCCTCACTGCGGCTCTGTGACGAGCCCTCTTGATTTATTAATCAATTAATCAGTGCATGCTGAGGAGCTGCTCAGGGTTGTTAAACAGGGAAAACAAAATTCTGGGGCCCATCATTCAGACAGCTCGTGATTAGGAACCAACCTCCCACGGATGGTCTTCCTGCCCACCCTGGCTGCCCCACATTACCTTCCGTACAGGCCACTCAGTCCAGATGTGCCTCTGCTCCATAAAAACAGATAGTGCTTTTCTGAAGGGCGATTTTTTTTTTTTGGTATTCTAGAGGAAAATGACTCCTGAGGTGAGTTTCATCTGTTACTCACAATTACTGTTGAATTTTGCAAATTCTGCTAGGCCCCAAATATGCCCAGGTGGTTCTGTTCATACGTGCATGGACAGTACTGTCCTATCCTGCTTTCCCCACAAGTGAAGTCATGGAGCTGGAAAGGCTGGAAGGGTATTACCATAGCAAGGGCAGGACACAGTGGCTGCTCGAGTCGGGAGAGGTTCAGTGCAAGGAATGAGGTATCTAAGGTCAGGCGGAACTCCAGGGACACAAGGAACAGAACTCGGGAATGTGTTGACACCCATTCACACGCCAGAGCTATTTCTTTATGGAGTCCTATTTCTGTGGCAGTTAAAGCAAAGTGAATGAGAGATAGCATCTTCATTAACCCCATGTACTTTTTAGCTATGACCTTGGAGCATAAGATATGGGAGTGGAGGTTGAGAAAGGCCTCACTTCATAGCCTAGGCTAGCCTGAAACTTAGCAATCCTTTGCAGCTCCCCTAGTGGTGGCATGAACCAGGTGCAGGTGTGAGCCACTACATCCGCCTGAAGATTTTTATTAGTAGTTTTAGGTGAAGTGTGTGGAGGAAGCATCTTGGACTAGTCAGGAAATAGGAAAGCAGGTACAGCAGATAGCTCTTCATGGGGCTGGTGATGGATCCGAGGTGCTTGTAGAGGCATGTTGCCTGCTGGAGCAGGCTGGATCCCGGAGCTAGAATCTATGTGGTTAGTGTTCTTCCCCGTGGCAATGACTTAGCACACATGTGGCTGAGGCCAAAGTTTAACAGAATAGATTCTCTGTTCCCCATCACAAGTGACACTTCCATCTCTTGCCAGCTCTCTGCCGCCCAGAATGGGGCACTCACCTCCACCATGCTGGGCCAGGGAGGGAGCAGGTTGTCCATAATTCTTTAGTGAACATAGGAGAGTCAAAAAATGACCTCCCTTGACTGAGCAGCAGGGGTTCTTAGAGGTTGTGTTTTGTTTGGCATCTTTTCAAGTTTTCATCACCTGATTCTTGCATGTGTCTGCCACCTGATGCTTTTCATAGTCTGACTTCTTTCTTCCTGGTGGATGCTGTGCAAACCAACCGTCAAACCCTTGGATTGTAGACATCTAAACAGGACTTACTAGTACTGAGTTACATCCTGTTCCTTTTTTCTGCTTGTGTGTTCTCTAGGACCCTGCTTTCTCTGCTGTGATTCACGACAAACTCCAGGTCCCTAATACCATCAGGAAGTCATGGAATGACCGAGACAACCGCTGTGACATTTGCGCCACACACCTGAACCAGCTAAAGCAGGAAGCCATCCAAATGGTGCTCACCTTGGAGCAGGCAGCCGGCAGTGAGCACTATGATGCCTCTCCAGGCTCACCGCCTCCAGTCTCCAGCATTCCCACCCTGGTGGGGTCCCGGCACATGGGTGGGCTCCAGCAGCCCAGGGAGTGGGCCTTTGTGCCTGCCCCCTACGCCACCTCTACCTACACAGGCCTTGTCAACAAACACAGTGGTAAACCCAACAGCCTTGGGGTCAGCAATGGCGCAGACAAGAAGAGTGGATCCCCAACACACCAGGCCAAGGTCAGCCTCCAGATGGCCACCAGTCCCAGCAATGGGAACATCCTTAACTCGGTGGCTATTCAGGCTCACCAATATCTGGATGGCACCTGGTCCCTTTCAAGAACCAATGGGGTTACCCTGTACCCCTACCAGGTAAGCACCTCTCCAAGCAGGGAAGTACAGGGGTTCCCTCCTCAGGTATTGAAATGAACACAGATTCCAGATCTCCCTCTAGAAGTTAAGAGTCAAGGCAGTGGTGGGCTGTACCTACTTTCTCCTTTCGCAAGCAGAGTTCTCACCAAGGAGCTCCAGTCAGGCCTGCAGGCTTTGAGAGAGTATCTGTCAACTCCCAATTCCTAAACGCTTCTTGCTTAGCTAATATCTCTGCCCCCACCCCCGAGGGATATTGTTCGTTTGAGCAGCGCCAAGGACTTCCTAGTCACCAGCTTTATTGTGTGGGCTAGTGAATAAGAGCAAAGGCCTGGGAATGCTCAGACTGGCCAAATACCCTGACCTGCACACATGCTAGAAAAACAACTTTACACAAAGGGATTGCCCTATCCCAGGTTCGAATCTCTCACTTTGGAATTGATAGCACAGTAGTAAGGATTAAATAAAGGGACACACACACACACACACACACACACACACACACACACACATACACAGACACACACGTAGTATGTTGTCTAGCATGCTATGGTATTGTGCTTCATAACAGGAAATTTAGAAATTAAGACAAATAGGTGAGAGTGTTTTGACCCCAAAACTGCAGTGGCTCCCTAAAATTAGAATCTTTAAATCAATTGATGAGTTAGGCAGGGTATCACTAATAATTTAGATGAAGGCCTGTGTTGGCCTCCCGTTCCCATTGTCGATACTTTCTGAACAGGGTGGAGGACCTCTTGTCCCTTGGCAGACTTTTACTTTTTGCTCTCTGAGACTCATCTTTATGTTGGACGTGGCACAGAAGCCTCCCCACCGTGGTTCTCTCCTTTCTCCTTTTCTCTTTTTAGGCACTGAAATGAGCACTACCCTCAGGCCTCTTCATATGGAAGTAAGAGAGCAGGTCTCTAATCTGAAAAAAACGGAGTTCTGATCTAGACATGATAGCGCATCCCAATGCTAAGGAGACATAAAAATCTAGAGTTTCAGGCTAGCCTAGGCTACAGAAACAGTTCAAAGCCAGCCTGAGGTACATAGTGAAACCTCCTCTAAAAAAACAACAAAACTCCCCAAATAAACACAAACCAGACAAAAATATAGGAAAAATAATCTGTCCTGATTTTTCCTAGGGAAGCTTTCTGTTGGATGAGGGTCAGAATCAACACATGTACTCTGTCCTCTGGGTCTGCTGGGTAGGGACAAGTGCAGACTCTTGACTGTCACTGATGTGGAGAGGTGGCCATAGTCATGGGGTGTTAGGAAGGTAACTGGTATATCAGATAATCCTGAACACCCCAGGTCGCTTCTTGTCTGTGCTGTGTCATAGGGGGTGAGCAGCCTTCTCTTATCATATTGTGATGAAGGAAGCAGACTTCTTTCATCAAGTATGTCCCCATCTTTCAGGGGCCTCAAGAGTCATCCATAGACTTTCTAGAACCAGCCAAGAAATGAGGGGGAGGTGCGGAGGCCCCCATAGTGGGTCTGAGGCTTAGCCTGGGTGTGTACAGTACTTCCATTGATATTCTACTGCCAAGAACCCAGGGCTTTAGCTCCACTCCCCTGCAGGAGAAACTGGGAAAGCCAACACACCCGTGGTGTGCCCAGAGGAAAAACAAACCGAGTGAGGGTACACAGAGCAGTTTTGTGACATGAGGCAAAAAATACGGGGAAGCATAATGAACTCAATGTGGCTGATAAAATCTGAGTACTTTATCGTTCCCCCAAATAATTTGATTTAACCCTGCAATGGGCCTGTAAGGCAAGGAGGAAATGGTTAGACCTTCTGTGTACAGCCAAGGAGCACGATGCTTAGAAAAAACGAGTGACTTCTGACTACACAGCCCATGGGGGAGCCGCACTAGCTTGCCCACCATGTTGCCTCCAGCCTTCCTGCCTTGGCCCTGGGCAGTCCCCCGTCAGCATTTCCCACATGCGGCTTCCTTTCAGACCCAGAACAGCAAAGAAAACAAAATTCTTATTTTGACATGAAGGACCTGAGCAACCATTTGACTTTTAGATGAAGTTCTGTGTGGTTTATCTACATATACCACATTATATCCTATAACTATATATTTATACACTGTATAAATAGGATAAGGAACCAATAAGGGAGCCTTTAAGGAGGCTGCATAGCCTGGTCTTGAGAGTCACTGCATAGGGCTCTGTGTTAGCTGTCTTTTTTTTTTTTTAATTTTGTGTTTATGAGTTTCTTGCCTACATATTATATGTATGTGTAGCGAGTGTGTGCCTGGTGCCAGCAGAAGCCCCAAAAGGATGCCAGATCCCCTAGAACTAGAGTTACAGACTGTTGTGAGCCACCATGGGAATGTTGGGAATCAAACCTGGGTCCTCTGCAAGAGCAACAAGTGCTCTTAACCACTGGGCCGCCTTCCCAGCCTCTGTGACAGAATTCTGTCATTATGATAGACAGAGGACGTGATGACACTGGAGAAGAGAAAGGTTGGTTGCCCTTACAGTTTCTGGTCAGCCGGCCTCTGTTGCTTCCTTAGCTCACTGACAGGATATCTGAACTAACAACTTTAAAGGAGGAAGCTTTAGTTCAGCTCCACGATGGTGGGAAAGAATGGAGGCGAGCATCTCCGTGATAGCATGGGCTGAGACTTCTTCCTTCCCCACATCTCCGCAGAACAGAAGCAGAGAGGGGAGTCCTGGTGCTCATCTGGCTCTCTCTTTTATACAACCACGTTCAGGGTTGGGCTTGGCTCCTCAGTTAGTCTTACCCGAAAGCAAGCCCACAGATACGCCCAGAGGTATGTTTCTCATGAGTTTCTAAACCCAGTTGTGTTGATAATGAGATCAACCATCTGAACTTCACAGCTTTGGGGTCTGTGGTGAGACAAATTATGTAGTACCTCGATGCTAGGAAGAAAGAGAGGAGCCCAAAGCCTCAAGAGCATGCCCCCAATGACTAAAAGACCTGGCGTTAGGCCTCTACCTCTTAAACATCCTACCATCTCACGGTGGTGCCGTTCTGGGCCAAGTCTTTCTCATGTGGGTCCCTGGGGGAGCAATCAACAACTGGACCACAGCTGTCAGGGACAGAATATGTCTCCATTATGGAATGGTATGCTTTTTTTATTGTTTATCATTTAAAAATACACAATGCATTTAAAATATTTTTTAAATTATAAGTAAAACGTATTTGTTTTTAAATAAAACAGAGAGTATATGAAGTTTATCTGTGATTTTCAAAAGCCTACATCACATAGAAATAAGTTATTTAGTTATATTTTCTCCAAGAAATACACTCGCAATTTGTAACCGTGTGATGAGACGCAGGACTTCGACTTTCTCTTGATGGGCTGGGCATATTTTCCCATGCTGTCATGTATTTTTCTCAAATATGATCTTTGGGGCTAAAAGAGTAGCTCACTGGCTTAGCACCTCCAAGGCCTCCTTTTTAATACTTAGCACCACGGAGAGAAGTAAAATATGATGTCTGATGTTAACATGATATTCTGTAATGATGAATATTTACTCTATGAAGGCACTCTAATGGCTATAACAAGCATCAGTATTAGAGTTTAGGTTTTGTGAGTATGAATCACATGCCCGGTTGAGCAGCCTTCAACCCAGGTGATATTTTTACCATGTCTCTGATAGTACTATTTGTACACTCACGTTGCACAGACAACTCACATTTCGCCTTCCACACCAGAAACCGTCAGAGTCAATATCTGGACTCAGCTGCTACACCAGGAAAAAGAGTCATGACCACAGCTTTAATGTAAAATACCCAGGAATGGAGATGTACGAGAGAGAAGTTGCCTGAAGGGAAGATTAAGGATGATGGCTATATTCCTTTTATAATATATTCACAACAATTCTCATTTTCTTCCACCCCATCTCAGATGAAAGAGAGTCTCTTGTACAAGAAGAACTATTTTTTTTAAAGTCCTTTGTCATGGAGTGGGCACTGTGCTGGGTGTTGGGTGGGACTGCCTCCTTGGGCTGGAAACCCAGGTTCCTGTCCGGTGGTCTTCACAGTGAGGGAGGGACCAGACACACTGAACATGAGGTCGGCGAGTGAGCACAGAGGTGGAGTGATCCTTGGCCATTCTGAGACTGTGAGGAAGAACTTGGAATCCTGCTCTTGTTGTGGCTTAAAATCAGACTCAAAGGTGATATGTACAAATTCTCATCTTGAAATTGTCCTGGATACATTTTATTGGCAACTCCAGAGCTGACCGACTCATGTATTTCCCCTGAGTAATGACTAAAGGGAGCAGAGGAAATCTCTCTGGGATAAAGAGATTTGGGGTCTGGCTATGAATCAGTATCCCACGTGTTGTGACTAGGTCACCCTGATGCCCTGGGGCGTGGGCTCCCGGTCTGGCAGACAGAGTGTCTCCTGTTGGGAACATCTCCCTGCAGTAAATATTCTGTAGTTCGCAGTCTAGCCGGCTCGTCAGAGATGGTTGACTGCTCTGAAAGCCAGCTGCAGGCTCCCTGCTCACCCACACTCCCACTCCCCTCTGCGGAGCAGATCTCCTCTGGCCTAGAGCCAGAAGTGTTCCTTGAGCAGGGAAGCAGCCGGAGTTTAATGAGTGTCCAGGGTACCCCTCCACTCCCAGGAACCTGAGCCTGTGGAGATATTATTGAAGGGGAGGCTGTCCTTCTGCACCTCGGATGCGGCAGAGATGACAAATGAGAGCAGGCTTCCAACAGGGAGCCTGTGTCCTGTGTGAAGCTCCCGCCTCACAAGAGGGAAGAAAAAGAGTCGTTTAGGAGGCACTGAGATTACCTCAGAATGGACACGCAAACTGCAAATGCAATTTCTCATCTTTGAGAGTTGATTTCATAGGAGAAGATGAGGTAAACCATTTCAAAGCCTGACTTTCTTCTGTTGACTTTCAGACACTCAGTGTACTGTAAATATGCACAAATCACCAGCCATCATTTGACCATCCTGGTTTTGACACTAAAAGGATATGAGTTTGCCACTGAAAGGACAGTTCTCATACTCATCTATAGATTATCTCCTTTTGAATGATAGCTACTTCGGCCTGATTCACTCTCATGATGGTAAATGACCACAGGAAAGACTGTTAATCTCAGGTTGCTGTGGGTTGGCATCTGGCTCCTGCACCGAGGGAGGAGGAGGTCTGATCCAGATTCCTCCTTGGTTCAGAGTGTCACAAACTATGGTGTCACAAAGGCCACAGTTTTTAGACAGATGAAAGGCTATTGAATTTTTTATCTTTATGGGTCCTCCACCACCCACCCACCCGTAAACTCTGAACAAAGAATGTGTTTGTGTATTTGGCTATGTGCAGCACATTTCTCAAGGATGTGATATCGAGGGTGAACATCCAAAGGAATGGGTGCGTCTTATGAATGATGGACAGGGTCTTGGTCAGAAGGGAGCTCCGTAAGTGCATCAGGAAGCTTAAACAATGCTTTACATCAGGCCATGTACTTTGTGTGGTAGGCTGAGGAAGCCCCTGAGAGGGGTTCACATCCAGGTCAGTCTGTGGTTGTGGTACCCTGTGGAGGACTTTGTGGACATGATGAAGGAGCTTGAGATTGTCTGGGATTATCCAAGTGGACGTGGAGGGGGTCACAAGTGTCCTGATGGGAGTGAGACTGGAGAGGCAGAACCAGAGAGGGAGAGCAGGGAAGACGCCATGCTACCGGCCTTGGCCATGGGGGAAGGGGCTACGGGTCAAGGAGGACAGATATCTGTAGAAGCTGGAAGAGGTGAGGAGACAGATTTTCCCTCAGAGCCTCTGAAGGAACCAGTTCTTCAGGTTGCCTTGGACTTCTCCAGAACATGAAGATAATGGGTTAGTGTGGGTTTGTCCCAGTGACCTCAGGAAGCACCTGAGAGCATTTGGTAACTAACAGCCGTGATAAGGGCAAGTGAGATGAGGTTTGGAGACCTGCAGGATGATGAAACGTGTGGGCTTTTCATCCTACACAAGGAACTACCTCACCCGGTGGGTTGGCCAGCATGTTATCAAGTGGGGCTGTTTCATTTGGCCGCCTCCACAGAACGAGAGGCTGCTGATACTGCCCCATTTGTCTTCAGTTGTCTCAACTTTCCCCATTGTTACAGACTCCTACTGACAAGCAGGCCCCAGCCACTCTCCACTGGCATCCAGGGATGACCATTGTGTTAGTGTTTCAGGGTGTTGAAACTGCAGGAACCATTGCAGACTAGGGGTGGAGAGCCTTGACTGGAATGCACAGAAGGATGCTTCTCTTTTCTGTCAGGCCTTTGGAACCAAAAGAATAGGATCTTGTAGGGCTTCCCCAGAAAGTAATTCTTGCCTTTTCTAGTATCTTGAAGATCAAATGTATTTGAAAGTCCTTTGGGAATTGTAGGCCCGAACATGAGGATTGGCTCGCATCAGTTGTTACTAAGTAAATTGAAGACAGGCACTGGGGATCTGAAGCAGAGGAATGGCCGGTTTGCTTCTTTGAAAGTGGAGTTCTCAATTTTTGGCTACTCACTAGAATTCCTTGGGAGATTTAAAAGAAATTCTAAAAGTCTTGTTTATACCACAGTCCAGTAAAATGAGACCATCTGAGGCTGAGACCCAGGCCATGCTTTGAATGTTGAGTCCAAGAACACTGGGCTTAAGGGATGATTCATCTATTACTGGTCTAGTAACTCCACGGAAGGCACCAGTGAGTTTCTGTAGGAAAGTTGTCCACTGTGACCAAATGCCTGGGACAAGCAGCTTAGAAGGCAGAAAGGGGCTAGGAGATGTCTCACTGAGCCTTACAGACATGAGGACCTGAGGTCTCCAGAACACATGCAAAGTTGGGTGTGGTAGTGCATGTCTATAATCCAGCTATAGCGAGATGGGCACTAGAGACAGCAGATCCCTGGAAGTATGCTGGTGCTTACGGTGGCAAATAAGAGACCCTGTCTCAAATAAGGTGGAAAAAGAGGCCTGACACCCGAGGTTGTCCTCTGACTTCCACATGCATGCCGATGGTGGAGAGAATTTTTTTTTTTTTTATAGGGAGAAGTCTGTTTTGGTTTATGGCTTCAGAGTTTTCAGCTCCTGGTTACTCAACCTTGTGGCCTTGCTGCCCCTGGGCAATGGTGAGGAGTTTGTGGTGGAGGAAGCTGCTCCCCTCATGATAGCCAGGAAACAAAGAACAGAAGAGGAAGATGCCGAGGTCCCCAGGTCATCCTCAAGGGCATGTCTTCAGTGACTTCACTTCTCCCAAGGTTCCACCTCTTACGGATTCTGCCAGCTCCCAGTAGTGCTGAGATGAGGACCAAGCCTTTAGGTGGAACGTTCTAGACCCCAAATGCATTGGAGAATGAAAAAGAGGGGAGCAGTATATTAGCTTTTTAGGGTTGTCATCACAAATCATCATTAACGAGGCTGCTTAGAACATACAGTGCTTATCTCTTGTCTGGGGGTTGAGTCTGAGGCTAAGGGGGAGCAGAGGAAGCATTCCTTGCCTCTTCTAGATCCTGTTGTGCTGTAACCGCCCCCCCCATCTTTGCCTGATTCCACATAGTCTTGTGTCCTATTTCCTCTCAACAGAGAAAGACACAGATATGTAGGGAAAGACACAAATCAGTGGGCTTTGAGCTGTCCTTAATCTAGTACGGTCTCATCTCAATCCTTAACTGATCATATCTATGAAGACTCTCTTTCCAAGTAAGGTCGTATTCTGTGGTGCCAAGTGGACGTGCATTTGGGGCAAGTTTTATGTAATGGTCGATGGAGTGATAGACAGGTTGAAAAAGGGATGTCGGGGTGAGGAAATGAAGTAGCCATGGACTCTCTCCCCTTCTGAAAGGAGCAGGCACAGGTATGCACAGCTGGGTTCCCACTCTATAAGCAGTAGGGACACAAAGGAAGCGAAGATAAAATGGACAAAGCAGAGAGAGGGAGGAAGGTGACCTACACACACACACACACACACACACACACACACATACACACCCTTATGAGCCAAGCAGGACTTGAGAGCAGACACAATGGGCAGCCACTGGGGAAGGGTCAGTAGGAACACACTGGCCTCCTTCCCCAGTGGAAAACCCTTCCAGGCCTGTGTACTTACACAGCACAGGGTAAGAGCAAGCAGCAGGTGTACAGCCCTCCTTGGGGAGATGAGTCAGAAGGTCTAACCCTGACAGTCATGGAAGGGACCCCACTCTATTCCCATTGGCCTGGCAGACATGTTGAGTTAACTTGGTTAGAACAATATGTAAGTTTTTTGTTCTTTAGAACTATTCCTAGACTTTTGAAAAAAGCTGGAAATAATAAGGAAGATGCTGTATCTTCCTCAGCACCTAAATGTGAGTGGTGGGGTGGCATGGGGTGGGCCAATGGACAGAGGAGCCCCGATCTCAACTAAGCTAGGCTAGCTGTGGGCAAAGCTGAGCATTGCTGTACTGTGTGAGCTGGGGGTAGGGGTGGGGACTGTGATCAGAGGGGAGACTGTGGACATGCACACAGACTCTGCATCCCTTCTTCCAGCCATCTTCCCCAATCTGTCTCCAGTGGCAACATTTTCTCTTCTTTATCGAGCAGACGCAAAGAGTCAAGATGTGCCTTATCCACGTAGAGCTGGCTAAGTGGAGGAAGCGTTGTGGTGCTCTGAGGATAACTAAGCATCAGGGATTGTCACACACACAGTGAAGGATGAGAAGCTGGGTAGGGTCACGCTAGATTTACCGCTCACACACAGAAGCAAACCCCTGTTTGCTGTGCGGCCTCCATGGGGCCTCCTAACTATTGAGGGTTTGAACTGTCTCCTGCTGTCTTCTCAGTAAAGTCACAGTTGTTCTGGAGATGGTATGTGATGAGGTCCCTTGATGATATGACCCTGGGTGAGGCACCCAGTAGAGTAGCCTCCATGACATTTCTGGAAACTAGAGTTCTGTCTTCCTTCAGTCCAGTCACAGGCAGAGCTGAATGGACTCTGTGGCCCTTTCAGTAAAGAACTCATGGTAGCTGAAGAAACAGTATTCAAACCATAAAGTCAGTATCAAAACTACAGCCCTCTCTGCACAGAAACCAGCTTTCCACAGAGCATGTCACATCTTAGATGACAATGTCACATTTTAAATAGAAACAATCCTATTCTGACATTGGTGGACAAATTGATAAAGCACCGGGAGACTCCTTGGCCAACTTTCTCCCATATTTGAGAGCCTTTTTAAGGAGGGGCCATGGATACACATAGAGACTTGGATCATGTAAACTCCACAGGATCACGGATTTAAAATAACCCAAAAGAATAAACACCCTATTATTTGGGGGCCAATTTTGAAAGAACCAGGCATTCAGATCTGGTTTATGAATCTCGTATTAGAAATACACTTTGAGACAGAACGCTTAAGGCTTTCCTTCTTGTTTTCCTAATTGATATGATTTTATAAAATATACATATTCTTTTAACAGGATTTCATAATTTAGAGTTTTCAATAAATTGGAGATGTACAGTTTCCTTTCCACCTAATCTACCCTGGACATCCAGCTAATTAATATCAAATTGCGATGGGACTGTGCTAACAGTCTTTAGCATGACAAATTAGCCTGACTCTGTCTTAGGAAGATATTTGTGAGGATTAACTAATGAGTCATGTATTTCATATGCCTAAGTCACTCCCAGGGAGTAATTTGGGTGTTTAGAAATTATATTAGGCACCTCTTTGGGGGTTGGGGAGACTATTCAGTGTCTTAACTATAGCGCTCTTATAGCCTCAAAGAGTTAACCCATCCTTTGCGTAGCTTAGGTGAGAGACTGGAAATGATGGAGACACTGTGGGGGAGGGGAAACCTTATGAAAAGCAGCCAGAACTGCACCAGTGGCTGCCACCAGAACTTGTCTAGTGACAGGTCCAATCCGGTCCATGATAGCTTCCTTCATCGTAGCAGGGCTGGCTTCCACTGTGGATCCGGCAGAGAAGAGCAGGGTAACATGGAAGAACAGGCCCATTTGCTTGTTCACATACTCACGTTGGTCACGGCAAATCGTAGGAAGCAGATACGCCCTCGTGAATCCGATGTGTCAAGTGACCCACCCAAGGTCGCCTGCCTAGGACTTGGACATGGCGGAGATGGACTCACATGCAGGTCTCCAATACTCTTGCTCATTCTTCTACCACTGTAGAAGGAGGCCGCTTGCTTGGGTTGACCCCACAGGTGTCCCAAGCACACACTCCTGGCAGGATTGCTTTGGGGTGATGCTGTGCACCTAGAATTTCCAAGGTTTGACTTGTGTCACTCTGCACAAGAGTGTGGAAATAAATGCTTTGTGCTGCTTTTCCTCACTGCAAGGTGAGGAGGCTGGAGGGGATAAAGGGGGAGACAGATGGGCCCCCAAAATGAGAGGCTTGGTAAGCAATGCTGCCACCTAGTGAGATGAGTGTTAGCTTACCTAAGCGGTGGGTTTAATAGACGTAATGGAATCATGTCAAAACGCTTTAGTTTCCTAAAAAAAGTGAGAGGAAACAGGATCCTTCTGTTGTCAATAAGGAGATCAAGGTATGACAGGGTGCTGTATGTTTAAATTGACTTTCCCAGCACATGTCTTTGGGGGAAAGACCTTGTTGTTAGAACTTTCTAGGGAGACAGCTCTGTTTGACCGCCGTGGGGAAGGCAGCAAGATCAGTGTGTACACTCTGGCTTGCTTATCTATGATCTGAACAATATTTGTTGTGCTGGGTTTTTTTCTAACATGTGTGTATATATATACACTAAATTTGTATATATATGATATATATGTAACAGATATATAATACATGCACATATAGATATTTCACAAATCAGCATTTTAATTTTTTTGAAGAACAGTACAAACCCTCCCCCCCTAATCCTCAGCTGCTGTCACTGCCTTGTTTCTCTGATTTTGCCTATTCTATGCATGTGCTGTAGCATGAATCTTAAAAGTTCTTATTAATAAAATCAAACCTGAGGCCAGTTATTGGGGTGAACATTGGAAGATCAGAGAGACAGAACCAGCCACAGCTACCTCACCTCGCCAGATCCTCAGCTGGTCTTGTTTCCTCAGACTGGAGGCCTCTGAGTACTCATCCAGAATGGGTCTCAGCTGAACTGCTGCTCAAAAGCCTGAAAGCTTAACCAGCCAAATGCTTAACCAGCCAAATGCTTCTAGTTTCTGGTCCTCACGCCTTATATACCTTTCTGCTTTCTACCATCACTCCCTAGGATTAAAGGCTCGCTTTCTGGGATTAAAGACGTGTGTCACCAAGCTTGGCCATTTCCAATGTGACCTTGAACTCACAGAGATTCAGAGGGATTTCTGCCTCTGGAATGCTAGGATTAAAGGCATGTGCTACCACTGCCTAACCTCTGTTTAATATTGTGGCTGTTCTGTCTCTGACCCCAGATAAGTTTATTAAGGTACACAATATTTTGGGGAACACAATACCACTACATTTCCCCTCTTTTGTCTAGAATTTAAAAAAGCTTATAACTAATACAAGAAAAATTATATCCAATAAGTATATACAATATAAACAGTCAAGAATTACATTAACAATGTCTAGTTCATTAACATTTGACAGGTTCAGATGAAAAACTCCATTATATATATTAACAACGCTCAGTCCAGTAACATTTGATAAACTCAGACAAAAAAATTTTCATTACTTGTCCTATTTAAAACAAGTAGTTCCTTTTTAAAAGTATTTTTTCTTTTCATAATAGATTCAGTAATCTACCTTTTGTCATTTTTATATCTTTCTCTTTTTCTTTTTAGTGTAGATTCAGTGATCCACCCATTTATCCTATTATTCTTTATCTTTTTTCTCAGAATAGATTCAGAGATCTATCTCATATCTATATTCTTTTCTCTTTTTTCTTTCTTTTTTAAACAAAACCTCTGAATCTAATCTCTATGTTCAGCTTTTTTCCTGACCATTAACAATTAACAACTTGTAACCAACCATCATAAACAATGACAATATCCCAGACCCAAAACCCATTAAAAGACCAAAAAACCATATTTCACACATATGCTAATACTCTATGCATACATTAGTAAGTGCACTCACAGAGTGTTGGTCCCATTGCGACTAGCTTACTTCACTGCAAATTTCCTTGGAGTTCATTTGTGTTGAGCCACACATCATCAGAATTTCCTTCTTAAAATCTTTTAAAAGGTTATTATTATTATTATTTTTACATGGATGAGTATTTTGTCTGCATGTATGTCTGTACACCAGGTGTGTGTCTGGTGCTCACAGAGGCCAGAAGTGGGCACTGGATCCCCTGAAACTAGAGTTACGGGTTGTGAACCACTATGTGGGTGCTGGGACTGGGACCTGGAACCTGCAAGAACAGCAAGTGTTCTTGACCACTGAGTCGCTCCTCCAGCCCTGGCATCTCCTTTCTGTTAAAGGCTACATAGTGTCCTGTGTATATGCCATTTCCAGCTAATCCATTCATCCACCAGTGGACACTGGGTATCAGAATACCCTCTGGTTCTATGAACAGTGCTGCTGTGTACACGAATGTTTAATTTTCTCTCAGACTCAGCTTTCTATTCTTTTGGGTGTATATGCAGAATTACCAGTTCCTACGATAATTCCATTTTTAATTTGTTGGGGGAACTGCTACTCACCCCCGTGTCCCATAGCAACTTCGCCATCTTACCTTCCTGTCAATGATATATACTGGTTCCAGTGTCTCCTACATCTCTCTAATACTTTTTTCTTTAATTATTTTTTAGAGTGTGTGTTCATGTGCACTTGTGCATGCAGGCATGACTGCAGATGTGTGTATGTGTGTGGGGAGGCCAAAAATTGATGTCTTCCCCAAGACAAGGTCTCTCCCTGAACACAAAGTTTGCAATTCAGCTGCTAGCAAACCCAGGGACCCTCCCGTTTCTGTCTTCTCCGACCTGGGATTTCAGGGGTAGGCTACTGTACCCAGCTTTTATGTGGGTGCTGGGTATCAAACGAAGATCATCATGCATGTGCAGGAAGCTTTTAACTGACTGAGACATCTTCTCAGCCCCCCCCTCCCGCCTTTGTCTTTTCTAATGGTGTCCATCCCAACAGGTGCAAAGTAGGAACTCACTCCCGCTGACTAGCGGTGTTGAACGTCTTTCGATATGCCTCTTGGCCATTTGGGAGATTTGGAGAAGCACCTGACTGTCCAAAGCCTGTTTCCTTGTCTGCAGAGTGAGGTTGATAATATCAGTCTCCTAAGACTGCTGGGAAGATTGCAAATGAGAATGAGAAAAATCTACCTGGCTCTAGCTGCAGCTGTTCTCTCTATCCCTATGTCGTATCTATAGAAAGATGACGATCCTTCACTGAGGACTTGTAGGGAATCAACAGTACAGACTGCTTGCTGAGTGTGGCTCTCTGCCTTCCTTCAGCAGTGTACTCAGGGGCCACGAGGAGTTGTGGGAAGCGAGCAACTCACCTCTGAAGAGCAGCAGCTGAAACGATAGAAACTGAAGCGTTGCTCATCTGCGCAGGCCCGAGCTGTTTTCAGCAGCGGCTTTGTGGTTAGTCTCTTGAACACAGGCTCTCTGCAGAGCCGTTCCAAGGCTTGGAGATTCAGTCGCTGCCCACTTCAAAGGCCACTGAGGCTGTCTCAGACCTTTTGTGGAAGACAAGGGTTTTCCTCTGAAGACAGCCTGTACTTTTTCATCTGAACAGCATTTTGATGGGATCGGCTACTGTAGCATTAATGGCTGCTATCGGGATAGGTGGCCTTCTCTGTCCAGGCACTATTAAAGCAAAACAATGCTCGATCATAGTTTATGAGAAGCTGGCCATTTGGAGGTGGCAGTCTCTTTATTGAGCCCATTATGGGTAAGAGAGAGATTGGTACTGGAATGAGAATCTTTGTGCACAATTAAGTAATGAGCAGAAAGATGGCTACTGGTGATTTCTGAAGAAAATAAGGACAGCATGGCTATGATGTAGTTAAGAGTCATTTAGAAGTCCCACCATTGTGGGCCAAAGGCTCCAGCTCTACTTGAGGGAGGAGCTAATCCACCATTCGCTGACAGATGGCTCAGACTTGGCCTATGTTTCGGCTCCTGCACAGCCTTCCCTCCGAGAAAACCCTGGAGACAATAAGGAGAGAGCAAAGCTCCAGTCTTAGTGCTTTGGTCCTCTCTGCTGCTGATGTTACAAGCCGGGACAGCTTTCTCAGCTGCTCCAAGGTGAAGTCACATTCTGCTCCTGGCTTTGTTAGCCCATACGGGCATCTCTGAGCATCCAACATTTTGCATTCCCAGCTCCTGTACTCAGTTTTGTTCACCGTCTCTCAACTTGGCAGCCATCTTTAAATATCATTAATTTAGCACCACAGTAATAAGAAAATAAGAATTATAGCCAACACACATATGCAGTGTGCTATATAGTAGACACACTGGTCTATAAGCGGAGTGCTTCCTGTGGGCATCACCTCCAGAGGCTTCATGGCAGTCCTGAGTAAGCAGATCATAAAAAGATGAATGATGAACTAACACAAAGAAATGCTACCTGCACAGGGGAATGATACATTTCTGGACTCCCCAGACTTTTGTCAGCAAACATTCAGCTGAGACCCTGTCTCAAAATAGGAAGGGGGGAAAAAAGATCTGGTGTTGGAGACACACGCCCTTAATCTCATTACCAACCATAGACCTGGAGGTCTGTACAGAAAGGCAATGATGAGATTAAGGGCGTGTGTCTCCAATGCTGACTGTATCCTTGAACACACAGAGATCTACCTAGTTCTGCTTGCTGAGTACTGGGATTAAAGGCGTGCACCACCACCGCCCTGGCTTTCCCTATGGTTTGCTAAATAACTCTGACCTCTGGACAACTTTATTTATTAACATACAAATAAAATCACATTTCAGTACAAATAGAATACCACTATAGTAGGCTCATGGCAGAGGGACCTCCCTGGGTTCAGTACCCATAACCACGCAGAAGGGGTGGGGAAGGGAGAGGGGGCACATTTCTACACTAACAGTATTGTAAGTTTCATGTTAGTTGTCAGCTTGGTCCAGACTCTCTGGTTTTGTCTGACTGAAAGCATTAAGGAAGAGCTGTGTAGAATCATTCCTTTTTGGCTGCCTAGCCCTTGGCCTTCCTTCCCCTCTCCTTCCTTGCTTTGCGTTGAAGCGTACAACCATGATGGCTGCCAGGGCTACTGGTCTAGGCTTGTAACGGCCCACCCTCTCCCTCACCTCACCCCTACTGTTTGAGTTCTACGGACAGTTTACTTCCAGCTCTGAAGACCAGTCGGTGATAGGTGAAAGAGTCATCAATGGAAATCGGTTATTTTTCTTATTTGTTGTTAGGAACTCATCTGAAAGATTTGGCCAAAAAGAAAATGGGAAGTAAAACAGGGTCCTTATTTAAACACCGCAAACCCCTTTGCCTCTCCAAAGCAGCTGTAAAGTAAATGGAAAAGGAGCCGATGCACTATGGAGCGCTAGCCAGTCTATAGTCAATAAATATTTCCCAAGGTGTGTCCGTCTCTAGTATAATCTCCTTGTCAACATTATGGACAGATTGTGCTTGACCCCAGACTAAGAAGCAAATCTGGGGCAAGGGTTCAAGGAGATGGAGATAAGAGCAATCTGTAAACACGGGCAGTCGTCGTCGTGAAAAGGGGATGTTGGGAGCTGGGAAAGATGCCCAGGAGAAGGCAGAACACTTAACGAACAGCAAATCGTAGACTTTCCCCTTAGTACTATGTGCAAGGCTCCTGGTAGCTGGGCGATGTGAAGTGGCAGGTTGGTGTGACTCAGGTGGGTCCAGGGGAGCACGTCGTTTGAGCAGACACAGAGAGGGAAGAATTGATCATGGGTTTGGGAGGATGATAGTCACAGAGGCTTATGGGTACCACGGATATTTAAGAAGAAGGCAGAGACCTCGAGGGTCGATCGTGGAGGGGTAAGGAGAGGAGAAATGAGGGCAGTGACCCTAACCTGCGTCTGCTGGCTGTGGAACAGGTGCTGGGCCATTCACAAATGCAGGGAAGATAGGAGGTCCAGGTCAGTGGGCAAGAGCTCATGTTCAGCCGTGTGAGAACATGTGAGCTTTTGCTTACTCCTCTGGTCTGGAGACAGATGTGCCTGAGGGTCTAGTTAGGAGTGAGGCTTCCTTACATGTTGGAGAAGGGCACAGATGAGCCTAGGCATGCAAGAGAAAGCTGTAAAGATGGTTCTGGAATTCAGGTCTTCCTAGGTGGATAAGGAAGACCCTGAGGAGCTCTGGAAACCATGTTCTGGGTCTGGTTGTTATGTGCAACATACTGTCAGTCGCCTCACACCAGAACTGACAGCTAGGAAGTACTGTTGCTGTTCTCTGACCTCACCACATAGGCTTGCACATCCATCCATCCATTCAGCAATCATTTGTCGAGCCAGTTACTGTGGGGACACAAAGGACTAACTTCAGACACTTGAGGTGAGCAAACACTACCTCAGGTGTGTTCTGGTATGGGAAATCAATGAGGGAAAAAGGGAAATTGCGTTTCTTCTGTGGTGTGTGTGTGTGTGTGTGTGTGTGTGTGTGTGTGTGTGTGTTTGCACTCATGCCAGTGATCATTTAGGGATGGCAGAGTCATTCCTTGCTCCTGATAGTGAACAGAGACCGTAGCCTAGACGCTGCTGAATGATGGGGATATCGCAACTTGTGGAACCAGGCGTCAGGAATTCTTGCTGCCGGGCTCAGTTGCTCCTTCAGAGAGCTCTGACCCCTGACCCGTGATGGTGTGGTTTATGCAGCCCTCCAAGCCCCACATTTGCTGTGTGTCATCAGTAAATACAGCAAAGGCTATAGTGTCCTGCTGACCTGGCTTCAGGATCCCACCTGCATTGTCTTCCTGGAAACGAGCTCATTCCTAAAGCCATCTGTTGACAAGCTAGGCAATGAACAACCCGGCTATCTAACTGTGGTAAGCTCCCTGCTTACTTTGTCAGTCTCTGGTGCTGAGAGAAGAAAAAAATGGGGCTCTTGAAGACTGAATTCAGCACATCGTTTCCTTCAGTATTTCACACCCACAAAACTCTAGGTGTTCAGATCTGGGGACACAAAGATGAGTCGCACTGCCTTCAGGAGTCTTGGCTCTCAGGGCTGTAATGTGGGTTCATTGTCAATGGGCAAAGCACAGCTATGGTATTGGAAAGCCTGGTGTGAATTCCACTGAACAATCTGGAAAACCTGCTTTTAATACTGGTTGCAAGCCGTGTGTTAGGTGACTTTATGGATATCTTAAAAGAAATCATCACGGTAGTCTTGAGGCCATAGTAGCCAGTCCAGGCTGTACTCCATCTTTAAAGCTGTGTTCTGCCTCCCTTCCCTGCATGCTAGTGTGCACTGGACAGCTGTGGAAGTCGTGGAATTTGGCAGGATAGGAGAGCATCAAGGGGGAAGTTTATATCCCCGCTAATGCTCCTCTCCCTTCTCTGGCTGTCCTCCCAGGACATACCAGGAGTGCTCAGCCGTACCCAGCAACTCTTATCTAGTATGATTTTGGTTTGGAGGGCCAGTCTGTAATTCAAAGGTCCTGAGATCCCATGCCTTCCCTTTAAATCATGAAAAGTCGAGGTATTAGCTTTCTTCCTGAGTTTGTTTTTTCCTTATTCATTTGTTTTATATGTGTGCTCGCCTGAGTCCATTTCTGACCAGGGGACTGTCCTGACACTGTCTTCACCGCAGTTATTTGGTGAGGGTTGATCATCTTCTGGAGAAAGGCTCTCTGATAGGAACACATCAGTGGTTTCATTGTAGTTTTGAAAAGAAAAGTTTTCCAAGCAGAAGATTTACATAATCATTAAAAAATCTATCAACAATGTTTTTTGAATGAGTAGCATTTGGATAAATAGCTCACACTGAAAATATGTTCGCCTGATGGAGAACGAGACTGAAGGGGAGCGATGCACTTTTAATTGCTGAAGAAACAGCCGGCCACGTTAAATGCTCAGTCACGTCGATGTCACAGCCCTAATTCGCCCAGAACTGCTCTTTTTCTCCCTTCGTCTTGCACATATGATGCTGTTAGCGTTTATCACCGTGTTTGAAAAGTGCCAGGATAATGACTATGGTAATTAATCTGGCCCCATAGCTTCCCCCCACAAACAGGAGCCTGACTGTGGAGCTCTTTCCTTCCACATCTGCTTCCAGCTGTCCCCAGAGGGAAGGGAAGCTGAGTCACAGTGGGAAGAAGATGCCTGTGGGGGAAGTGGTGCTGGCTGCCTACCCCCCTCTATTCTGTGAGGGAGCTGACCTTGCAATTCAACTCTCCCAGGACTGAATTCCAGTTAGGATTGCCACTCTGAGTCTGTATATGTTGTGTGAGTGAAGATATCCAGCCAACAGGTTGTTTTTGAGCCTCAAACATACCAAGACATAGTTCAAGAAGTCACTGCGACGCAACAGAAAGTCTGAGCCTCTGTCCACATGCCTATCCCCCATGATTGACTCTGGGGTCTTGAGTATTGGTTAAAAAAAAAAAAGACAGTGTTCTGGGGCTGGGAGTGTCCACCTGTAAAGCCGTCATTGCAGCCAGTAAGTCACCTTCCTCCTCACAGTGTCATCCTTTCTCTCTCTGCGGCTTAATAATCAGTGGGTGTGTACTGGGTCCACTCACAGACAAGCCCATCTTCCGACGTGCACATTGACATGCAGGCTAGACACAGGCCTCCAGCAGAACGGGAGTGAGTTATAAGTCAGCTACCTTCATCTCTAGACTTGACCGGCAGACAGCTGGAGCTTACAGGACATCAACCTAAAAATGACTTGAGTTGTCAAGCTCATGTTGAGTCTCTGGCACAGCTGTTCTAGCCCCTTGAACAGCTGAGGCGGCGAATCGTGTCTTGGGAGAAAGTTTGTTACTTATGAAGCTTGCATTTAAAAATACGTTTCTATTAGTGTTTAAAATTCAAGTGGTACATGTACGTAATTTAGAGTGACGTCATTGGAGAAGTCTTGAGGTGTGAGACACCGCCCACCACTGGTAATACAGTGGCATTTCTTGCTTTCTCCAGCTTCCTTACTATCCGTCTCCCTGCCAGCATGCTCTTCTGTTGGCTCTTCGTGAATTGCTTAGATTTGGGTTTCTCAAGACCCTGTCACTAGGCTTATGATGTCAGAGCTGTTGCCATGGACTTGAGGATGTAGCTCAGTGGTAGAGGGCTTGTGCAGCGTATGTGGGCCCCCATGCTACAGCCGCGGCAATCTAAAACAGGCAGCAGTAACAACAAAACTCAACACAACTCTGCTTTCCCGGCATTCTTAGACCCTGTTCGCCCCTTTGGCTGTGTTGACATTTGTTCTGATGCTGCAGAGGAAATAGAGGGTAGAGTTGCTAGCTTTTTTTTTTTCCTAAGCGTGAATCAAAGCAGTAATTATGCCAGTCAGGATATTATTCATCACACATTTGGAATATGCTCTTTAATGTTTACTTATTTATTCTGTGTGTGTGTGTGTGTGTGTGTGTGTGTGTGTGTGCACCTGTGTATTAGTGCTCCTACATGCATGCATGCACACATGTGACCCACGATGTGCAGGTGGAGGTCAGAGGACAAATCTCAGAAATGGGACTTCTCATTCTGGGACATCGGTCCTGGGGATTGAACTCATGTCATCAGGCTCACCTTCAAGTGCCTTTACCCACTGAGCCATCTTACTAGCTCTAGAATTATCTTTTAAAAGCACAATTCCACTTAGTAATGCCCTTGATGAAAGAATTGAGGGCATTTAATTTTCCAATCTGGAAATATCCATTGGCATGCAGCATTTGGGGCGGCTTGGGATGGTTGTCATAAGGAAAAGCACACATAATTATGACCTTTGCTGGATTCTTATCTCTTTTCTTTTCCTGGAATACATTTTTGCTTGCAAGAATACTAGACAGACAGACTCTAATTGCTCAAAACTTGGGGTCTTGAAGAAGTTTTCTCAAATGGAATGAAAGGAATGAGTTGTCCTGTAGAACATTTAGAGGAAAGCAGGAAACAGGATTGGTTTGTCAGTCATAAAACCAGAGCTTTCAGTTGAAAGGTCCAAGTTTAGACACTCGATTCTGCCACCATGGGAGCTGAGACGCTTCCCAGTCTCAAAAGCCTTCTCTGGGAAGCTTTGTGGTGGTAGCAACACATGTGACTTGTTGCTGCACATACTGGAATGGGCCAGCTTCTGGAAGCTGTGTATAACCTAGCAAGCTCGTAGTGTGCACGTAACCTGTGTGCTATGTTACAGATCGTGTAATATAAGGTCATTTGACGTGCATGAGAGTCTAATGGGTTTCAGTACACTAGAGTAGCTAAAGTTTTTTTTTAAAATTACTAAAAATTATTAATTATTTAATTCTTCTTTTATTTATGTGTACGTGTGGGTACCTACCTGCTTATCTCTGTGGGCGTCAAGCATGTACAGCACCCTTGGAGGCTAGAAAAGGGCATAGGATCCTCTGGAACTCCAGTCACAGTTGTGAGATGCCTAATGTGTGTGTCAGGAACTGAAGCTGGGTCCTTTACAAGAGCAGCAAGTCTGTTGAGCCATCTCTCCCAACCCCAAGCACACAGTTCCTGGATGTCATTCCAGATTGCTCATTTCAGTAAGCCTTTAAGAAACAGCCACTTGTTGAACTTTAGTATAGCATCAAAGAGTGTCAGTAATGATATTAAAGGCTGTAAAGATATTTCCTCATTTTCCAACAAGTTGGCTGGATTTTCTTCAGTTATTTCAAATGAAATAACACATCTGGAGCTAAGTCACACAACTGAAGCCTCATAAGCAGCACATCAAAGACATGTGTGTAGTTGTAGGGTTAGAGAGGACAATCAAAAGCCAGGCATTGTGGTGCCATTGAAGCTGGTCATCTCTACTGGGTGGTGTGCTAGACCCACACAAAAGCCCTGTGAGGCACTTAATGCCTTATACAGCCTGATTGTAGCACGAATTGTTAGAAGGTCTTATTAATAAAAACAAACCTGAAGCCAGGTATTGGGGTGAATGCTGGAAGATCAGAGAAGCAGAACAAGCCACAACTTCCTCACCTTTCCAGTTCCTCAGCTGATCCTGTTTCCTCAGACTGGAAAGCCTCTTGAGTCCTCATCCAAATGGATCTCAGCTGAACTGCTGCTCAAAAGCCTAAAAGTTTAACCAGCTCTAGTTCCTGGTTTTCACACCTTATATACCTTTCTGCTTCCTGCCGTCACTTCCTGGGATAAAAGGCATGAGTCACCATGCCTGGTTGTTTCCAGTGTGGCTTTGAACTCACAGAGATTTGGATGGATCTCTGCCTCCGGAATGCTAGGATTAAAGGCGTGTGTGCCACCATTTTCTGGCCTCTGTATCTATCTAGTGGCTGTCCTTTTTTCTGACCCCAGATAAGTTTATTAAGGTGCACAATATATTGGGGAACATAATATATCACCACAGACTGATGGATCCCCGAAGCTCAGTCAGTATACCAAGATGGCATTGCATTGTTCAACTGCAAGGGAGGCAGGCTATGTAATGAGCAAAGTGCGGGTTTGGCACCAAATAGTCTGACATTTAGAACCTTCCTTGGATATATCCAGATCTGTGGCCCTTGGCAAAGTTCTCTGGGCCTCAGCTTCTTAATCTTCA
>CABHPQ010152780.1:0-14793 GCA_902168405.1 Peromyscus aztecus
TAATCTATTGGGATATTTCATCATTTATTGAAAAATAGGACTTGGGGATAAATATTAAGGAATAAACCAGAGAAACCCACAACGCAACCGAGACACGATCCTCCCTGTCTACTTTCTTGATCTAAGAGAGTTCACAAAGAATCTAAGATCTAAGAGAGCAATCTAAGAGTGTACCTTTGGCCCCGCCTCTCCCTTCTCTGTGTGCCTCTCTTTCTCCTCTTAGTCAGCCAGAGAACTTGATGGCCCATTCCAATCAGCTTAATGTGGACTTTGTCCTGCGAACCGAACCAAGGTTGGCTCCTTTGCTGGTGGTCTTGGAGCAATCAACTCAAACAAATTTCCCCCAATGTTGGACTTAAATCTACTTAAAGTTGGTCTCTCTCTCTCTCTCTCTCTCTTTCTCTCTCTCTCTCTCTCTCTCCTCTCTCTCTGACTCTTGCCCGAAAGTCGCTTCCTTCACACTCTGTTTACATCTTTATAGTAACAAGTCCTCATTCTGAAGTTGCCAAGAAGCTACCATTCACCAGTAATTACCATACAAAAGACATGTCATTGTGAAGATTACAAGGAAGACCAAAATAAAGCATCTGTCTCACAGTATCAGAGTTGTTTATAAAATACTTTCAAGAAGGTTAGTCCATCTAGGAAGAGAAAAGTCACCAGTCTATACGATAGAAAATAATGATAGGGACAAAACTGTCCCTCATGATCCTGCCTTTTTAAACATATCATGTCATAAAGGGTGTAGACAATAGTAATCCATCACAAAGGTCCAACCAAGATGTGATGAGAGGACATAAGGAAGCCCCAAAATAATATGACACAGCGTCTAACCCAATTGCAATGGTGTTGCTTCTTTAGTTCACTAATCGGGGTATTGGGGATGTGAGGAGCTACTGGAGGATAAAGGAATTGAGGTTTGCTTGGATATTCCTGTTTATCTGATCCACACCCAAGTACTGGGGTTACAAATGGGTGCTGTAATGTCTGGCTTTTATGTGGATGTTGAAGATCTGAACTCAGATCCTCATGATTGTGTTCTGTGAGGGTTAGTTCAGATTGTTGACTTGACACAATATAGACTCACCCACTAAGGAATGGAGGGGAGTCTCAGTGAGGAACTCTCTAGATTAGGTCACAGTCATACAAAGGCTAGAATAGTCATCCCTTTCAACACAGCGTTTACTCTGTAATCCGGATCCCCAGCAGATGCCTGAAGCTATAGACAGGCTGGGAGCCTTTTTCACTGCCCCACCTGAATGGCTATAATGCAGTTTAATCTATAAATTAGGTACAGAAAAACATTAACCATGGCCTATAATAAAACATATTCCAGCAGAATACTCTAATGAAATTGCCAGCAATAGTACTCATACTGCACCGTGGGGACATTATTAAGTAAAAGGAAAGTTACATGAAACCCCATGATACACCTAAAGTCTATCTGATAACAGAGATTTGACCACGTGACCAGTGAGAAGGTCATATTCTGAAAACAAGATGGTTTGCTTTGAAAGCTGCACAGGGCAGGAAAATGCAAATTTTTGTCACATACTCAGAATAGTGTGCAATGTATAGAGAGTAATTACTTATTTCCATTTAATCAGTTTGAAAGAAGGTTGACTCTATGTAAGCGACATCACCAACATAAATGACAACTGAGCCTATGGCTTCGGTGAATGTTCAGTGTGACACATGTGTTACATACTTAAATCCATGAACCAGGTAAAAAGAATAACCGATAAAGAAAACCAACTCAGCAAACTTGGAAGCCCTCTGAGGTAAAATCAGATTTTCCAGATGCCAAAGCCTCTTCTCGTCACCATGACTGGAATGGGTTAAACAGGTAACAGCTGCATTATATACAGGGCAACTACAGAATAGATCATCAAGCATACTGTAGGTGGTTGAGAGCGGGGTTTTGTTCTAAATGTCCCCATTCCTGGTTGGTCTTTGCTGTTGTTCTTTGCTATGGGCCCTCCCAGAATCTCTTGTGTCCTTTGCAATTTGTCCAACAGGTTGCTGAATGCTAAATACACTCTTCATAAAGTAGATTTTTTTTTTAAGTTTTTAAGTCTCCAGTAGCGCTTCCCTTAATTCTCTGGAAGAAGCTCCGCCCTTCCATAACCTTTAAAAGATCACATATTTAGAGACAATTTGTCCTTCGACCCCAGATTGCCGGTATTCCTGCCCTCCTGTTCAGATTTGCACAAAACAAGATTGTTGTTGGGTGGGGATCTGTCTCCTTCTTATCAGTAGCCCTGATCCAAGGGGATGTAATCTCTGGTCCATTGCCAGCAACACTTTCACAGCAGCTCAGCAGGGGAGGATTGAGAAGGCCCAAGAAAATGGCAGGGGAGCCCATTTGGAGAAACAGGCAGGCGCTCTTAATCCCAAACTGAGAGTCTAGACACGAAGCCATTTTCTCTCTTTCTAAATGCATTTCATACACTGAGCAGTTCTTAAATTAAACAGGGAAGAATCTGTTTCGTTACTTGTGGAGTGAAAGAGGACCCGCACTTTGTGCGTTTTATGTGTGACCTTTCCATCAGCCTCCTTTAGCAATAGGAAGCACCTGATTCTCTAAATTCCAAGGGCTTTGATTCATGGCACCTTGAGCTGAGGATCTAATCACAGGATTAGTGAGTCTATCCCTGAGAATTTTAATCCCCAACTGAGCAGAGGAATTTCCATACTGAAGTGAGAGAGCGAGCCAATCCATCTCTCTAGATCTCAAACTTCTTATCACAAAATTGGGAGTGGCTAAGGACTGTGTCTATATATGTGCATATATGTGTAGATCGAAAGGATTATCTTAAACATTAAGATGTTACAAAACCACTAAATCCTATTTTTTACATTACCAGAAGGATAAAAGGAGGTGTTTGAAGACCCTGCATTTTCCACAACTGTTAGCACATGTACACTTCATTGGAGACACTCATGCATCTGCGTGTATAAAGATAGGGAGATGGATGGCAAACAGATTGATTTTGTATAGTGTGGAATAAAGCTGTGCCCAGCTCCGCGGCACAGCAATCAAGTGTGATATACTCAGGTGGGAAACAGGCAGCGCGAGGAGATGAACACTTGAGGGAAAACACAGATTCCGTTTCGAGGCAAGTGTCCTTAATAGTAAAAAATGAGAGTGGAAATACAGAAAATGTGTGTTATATAAACAGGGTTGTTTTCAAATAGAAAGCTAGATGGGGAGCAATAGCAACTCATCAAGCTACAGGAAGACAAGTCACTATCTGTGGTTTGTCTAAGTAAGGGATATTTTCCACTGTGGCAGGAGGCATGAGCTGCTTTCAATGGTGTGTATTTTCTTTGAGCGTGCCAGCACACTCCAGTGTGGGTAGTATCATGAGAGTATCATGAGAGAGGGCCCAGGGTCTGTGGCTAAAGGGTGGGGATTTGGGAAGGGGAAAGGAAGAAAGGAGCCTTTGGGGAAAGATCCTGCCCATGATAAGCTGGGAGCCTGGTTGGTATGCAGGGAAAATGAAAGAGCGTGACCATCAAAATTATCTTGTCGTGCGGAGACACAAGCAAGGGGCTGGGACCCAAACTGTTAAAATGTCTCTTACTCTCCAGCCCCAGGCCTTGACAGCTGCCTGATAAATAGAAATTGAGTCCAAGTGTCCTCAAGCTAGTGACAACCCTCTAGCAAGAGACTTGCTGTGAGCTCCCTTCCTAACATCCCCTGTTTAAACTTTCTGAGTGAAACCTGGATTTGCAGAGGGGAGCTCTTTCTGCTGCACAGATATGTGCATTTTATGTGTGGTTCTCTACCCCAGAATTTGTTACAGAAAGCAAAAAAGCAAGGGAGGTCTAAACTATTGGATCCACACAGATGACCAAAGTACATCATAATAGCCAGTTGTAAGTTCAAATTATCTGAAGACAAAGAGGCATGGAATACACCTAGCCTACACAGCATCCCATTGTGTTGCCACACCATCCACTGCAGAATATCAATGCCTTTCCTCCAGAATCCTGAAGGTAAAGGATACTGGAGTAGCTGCTGCTAAAAGGCTTTTGAGGCAAAATTCAAATTGCACATCACTAACTTGAGAAAAGATGAAAATTAAAAGTCTGACATCTGGTTCCTCTTGAATGTGGATCAGTTTCAAGCAACTATGTATTCAAAACATCTTGAGTTGTACCATCATTAAGTTGTGATGTAATTCTATGTGCTCTCTGTAATACTGTATTGCCTGGAGTGTGGTAAGTACACTGACTAATCATCCACAATTTATCCACTCATATCAATGACTACTCTGTTATAGATGTGGACCATACATCAACAAATGAAACAGTCTTTCCTCTGAAATAGATCACATGTCCATAAAGTTCTAGATAATGGGAGACCAACTAGGAACAGAGAATGATAAAGAGAGTGACTACATTTCCAGTGATCAGGAAACTGAGGAAGGAGAATGCAGAAGCAGGTTCTGTCTGAGGGCAAGGCGGGAGTAGTCAGGAGGAGTGGCTTGGATAGGGGACTGTGCAAAGATCTAGGAAAGGGTTTTGGGCAGAGTGAAGCCAAGTTCACAGGCTTGACAAGGGGAATGGCTTGTTGGTCCAAGGAACAGAAGGAATTTTTGTGACGCTGGATTGACGTCCTGATGGATGGACACAGTGAGGAAAAAGTGGAGAAGGAAGCAGGTGGAGACCAGTTGGTATTGTGTTTTTGTATCCCATATGTGGCATATGTATGTGCTTCATTCATTAAATAGATTCTTATGAGGACTGCTGGAGAGAGCGTCAACTAATCAGTTAAATAATTATTTTGATAAATAATGGATTACTGATGCTTGTCCTGGAACTATGGACAATGAATGTAAGAAGAGAGAAAACTTCATCAAAAGGGAAATGTGTTTAAAAGATTAGTGTGCAAGAGTTGGTGGCACTAAACTGTGTTCCCAGTGTAAACACATATAGTCTCACTGACTTTTCTCCCAACAGTCTTGGAGAGTGATCAGCAAACCATTAATATCATTCAAACAGCCAGAGAAGGAGGAAGGAGAGTAAGCTCAGGCCTTACTGTCTTACAGGTCTACAGAACTGTGTGAGTAAATGCAATCTTACTCAATATTTGATATATTTTTCTATTTAACAGAAATGTGGTGCATTAAAAAGACACTGTTTGAGGTCATAAACACCAAAATCAATGGAACAAGTTAAATAATATTGAAATAGCATTGTTCACTTACAAATTTTCCCAAAATGTTTTAAAGTGAACACACTGGGCTCTGGGGTAGGCATAGGAATGTTGTAACTATCCTGTGTTACTATTATATTATTAAAGTACTTGAGTGAATTAATAATCAATAATTGGAGAGTTAATCAAGGAGCTGACTATGGAATTACCATTTGGGGAGCACTAACAACTGTGTGTGAAGCACCCTCTGTTGGTACAGTTGCCAGGTAGCTCCTTCATTCCTCACCAGGATCCTGTCCCTGCCTAGAGCTCTCTACATCGTTGTCATTGGATACCATGCTTAAATAAATGTCTCAGCTTGGAGCTCTGCCCTCAGACAATGCCAAGTAGTCACATAACCATATAATCTCCCCTAATCCTGAACCAATGTTATTGTAACTTGAATCATAAGTGTTCTCAAGAAGCTCATGGGTTGAAGCTTGATCTGCAGAGTAACCGTTCTCAAAGGTGAGGGCTTTAGAACATGGATGGATGGAGAAGGATCAGACATCATGGCTGGTTGAGTACATTCATGGATTCTTTTGGGGAAACGGTGAAAATTTCAGCAGGCCAGGCTTGGAGGACACAGGTCATGGTAAGTGTGTCCTCGGTCCCTTCCTCCCATTCCCTCTTTTTCCCAGGCTAATGTGAGCTGAGAAGCTTTGCTTGGCCATGCTTCTGCACTAGTGTACTGCCTCACCAGAAGCCTAAAAACAACCAGCACAAGTGACCACACATTGAAACCTCTGGAACTATGAGGAACATTTTAAGTAAATGTTCTCATATACTTTGTCACAATGACAAAAATATGACTAACACAATCATTAAATTCCTTAAAATCTCCATGTAAAAAAAGATTGAGAAGAAATACAATAATGGCTTTAAGAATAAAATATGTGAGTAATGGTAGGTATATATTTAGAAATATATTGAGATGGATGCTTTCATAGTTTAAAATTACAATTACTTTATATGAAACTCTTTAAATGTTTTCCTTTTGTTTCTTAACTGTTTGTATATGTGTGTCAGTGGATGTATATGTGAGTAAGGTGCCCACGGAGTCCAGAAGAGGGAGTAGGATCCTCTGGAGCTGGAGTTATCAGCAGTAGTGAGCTATCCAATTTGGGTGCTGGGAAACAAACCCCAGTCCTCTGCAAGAGCAGTACAACTGAGCTGTCTCCCCAGGCCCTAAAACATCTTTTGTAAGGATTTTCATTATTGCAAATTTCTTTTTATTTGTTGTTATTACTCTGTGTGTAGCTGTGTTTACATGTGTCTGCATGTGTCTGTGCATGTAGTCATGTGTATGTCTGTGTGTACACATGTATATGTGTATATGTAAGTGTCTTTATGTATGTGAGTGTCAGTGTGTGTGTGTGTGTGTGTGTGTATGTCTTGTGACATGGTACATATATGGAGGTCAGAAGACTGAATTGGTTCCCCCCTCCCACTGTGAGATCCTGGGTCAAACTCAGGGCACCAGCCTTCCACAAGCCTCTTCACCTCCCATCTCACCAGCCCACCATCTCTTTCTAATTCAGAGAAGTTGTTTGTTAAATCACAAGTAACATAATCACATCAGAAAGCTTAATGAGCAGAAGCTATAGAGAGACAGTAGATGCCAGGAACAGAAAAAAAACCTGTCTAAGTGTTGAAGGAATGAGATAGTTTGGCTCTGGGATTCTGTCGCTCAAAGTGGGAGAGTAATAACGCATGTTCTGTCTTCATGGGGCTTTGTTTGAGATGTTCATCAGTATAGCTTCAAGAAAGAAATGAGAATCTGCTATGTCACCTTGTGATCAGGGATATCAAACATCAGTTCTACAGTTCTGCTGCTGATGAATCCTATCATAATAAATCCTGACTCTCTCTTACTCTCTCTCTCTCTCTAAGAAACTTCTAATAACTCCACACTATGCCCTTTATACATAGTTCAATCACAACTAATATATCATTTTTTCCAATTGTCTGCTTATTCCTTGAGAACAGGTCCATATCTTTTTTCCGTCCATAGCTATGATTAGAGTAGTGCACAACTCTCACAAGGCCAATCATAAGTATATTTAAAAAGAGAATAAATCCATTTTTCAGTTTATCTCAATACATTCACTCACTCTACAGCTGAAAACCAAGTCCTTGGTGCTTGTTAATGGCCTGCCAGGACACTGCATGGTATTGGTCTACCAGATTCTCTAGCCTCTGGTTCAAAGCTGCTGTTCTATTAAAAAATTCCTATACAGAATATAAAAATTAAGGTAACATGTTCTTAAACTCTTTGAAATTGTCAAGGTAAATTTTTTGCCTGCATGGGAAAATATGACTTTCTATAAATAAAGTTAGTGTTTTGTCTGACCTGAAGGACAGTTGTTGCTTGTGGAAATGGCTTCCATTTGAAATTTGTGCATTTTGTAGGGGTGCTGGGAAAGAGGGATCATTTCAGGAAACTGGAGGAGAATATGGAGGAGGAAGGGAAAACACATATTGAGAGTGTGATCCAAGGCGAGGAGCACTTTAGAACATTAATTAAAAAAATACCACAGGCTAGGCAAGCAATAAAAAAAATACCTACCAAAAAAGGGGGGGAGTGGAGTGGAATGGGCCCAGCTTCACCTAGGGAGTGTGTCTCTGTCCTAATGTATGAAAATCTCTGTGAGAAGTTATTATCGGACAGACGGTTCTCTTTAACACCTGTCTAAACTATGGCCCATGGCCCATTTTCTGCTCCTGCTTCTCTTTCCCTCAATTCGCTGAATTGCAAGATTCTATCAGTAAAGACTCTTTAGATTTTGAAACCTATTTCAGCTCTGGGAGCTGCCCATAGACAATCAAGTACAGAGCTGAAAAGGCAAAGGAATTTGGGGGAGATGGAGCATGCACTTATTTGATAGTCTCCAAGAACTAGCACCTGTACACCCAGAATAAAACACATTTCCTTCCATGACATTTAAAGGTCTGGGAGGAAATTAACACCAGTACTTGGGCTTTGGGCATCAATAGGACAGAGCAGAGGCGTTAGCCACAGACATTTTGAATTGGATTGCTCTCTTCACTATGTCTTTCTTACCTGTGCTTATGCTATTTCTCTCTGGTGATAATGAAATATGGATCCACTAAAAGCAATGGTGCATGGTTTGAATGCATGTCCTCTAAAGACTGGGAAGAGGAAATTTCATCACCAAATGCAGCTGAAGTGGCAGATGGTCCCTAGGGGGGAAGTGTTTAAATCATAAAGATTCCATACTCAGAAATGGATTAGTATTCACTCTAAAAGACTAGAAGGACACATGGCTATGAATATGGTCTCTCATTTTCTTACCTATCTTCTAACTTCTTCCATGTTATGGTATAGCAAAGTCTTCATCAGACATGGTCCCTGGATCATGCCCTTTCCAGTCACGGTGACATGTGCCAAATAAATCTCCATTCAGTATAAATTGTGTCACGAGAGCACAAAACAGACTAAGATACACGGACAGCATATGTTTAAATTTCCAAACAGATATTTGCCCTCTGTTGACTTTAGGGAAATTTTCAAAGAGTGCTTGGTGCATTTGTAGAGTTGAGAAAAGTAGACTTTAAATCAGTGCGATCAGGAAAACTGACTAGGCTATTTGTTAACTATGTGACAATTGAGCGATTCAACTTGTCTCAGAATGGATTTTCCTATGTTTGACATCATTACTGATACAATTGTGTTTAGAGAGGGTTGTATGAAATAGTGCATAACACGATTATGTAATCAATGAATTTCCATGCTGCTGCTGCTGATGGTAATGATGCAGCCTAGATGAAGCATCAATTGGGAGAATCCTGGAGATCAGATTGTATGATTAGATACATGTCTGTCTGTCTCTTTCTTTTTCCTTTCTCCTTTTGTCTGTTTCTTTTTTAAAGAAAACTTGTCAATTGGAATTCTATAGATTTTGGTTTTTAAAAAAAGAATAACTTTTTTATGACAGCAAACATCTCTTTATTTTTGTCTTTAATTCAGGAAGCAAAGCAGCATAATGAAATAAGTACAAAGGCACTCAGTAACTTTCCAGATCCACTGGCTTCCACAGCCCTCAGGGGCCAAAGTCAGAAGCTCTCCGGACGTTTTTCATCAGGGTTACATGGTGTTTGGGGAAAGTTGTGAACTGGGCTTAGGGATATCATATGTAGGAGGTGAGACAGAACAAATCTTCCTTCTGAGATCAGTAGACATGTTGCGTAGACCCAGCAGGGCTGCTCATCTTTGGGTAACTACCTCCTCCAACATGAACTCCTAAGCATCAGATCTGTCTCTCCTAGAGGCAGTGAAAATGACCTTTGGTTTTGAAGGATAGCAAAGCGAATTCCCAGGAGCTGGCTTTCCACTGAAATAGCTATGCTGCAAATGGACTAGATGACTTAAGAGGATTCTTGAGGCTGCAATCCTTCCTCTAGGCAGAAGAGCTGAGTTTTCCTCATACCGATAACTACAGGTGTACCTCCTTCCAACAGATGTATCAACCCCCTGGGTTTCTCCCTCTCTCTTCTCAGTACTACAGAGTTTATATAGCCAGCTTGTAGTATGGAGGCACTCTCCTTTTGTCTAAATATGGAACTAGACACATCTAGTCAGAGATTGATAATATATAAAACCAAAGGAAGAGAAAGAACCAAAATGCCACTTAGTCTGTAAAGTCTAAACTGTAATTCTCTCCATGCTCCTAGTAACTTTCTCAGCTACCCTAGTTTCAAAGCAGCTTGAGTTCAACTTATTATTACCATTCCTTTTCATAACATGCCATATGCAAAGATATTAAATAATGGAGGTACATTTTCCCATTGTTGAATATGGATAAAGCTGGGATGAAAGAAGATAACACAAAGGCATCTAGAAGAGACTATATTTAACCTACTTCTCCCAGCATCTAACATGTGGTTGACTTACACCTGCTTGCCCTGTGATGATTCAAGAACTCCTGCTGGCCTCTTATCCTGATCCCCTCCTGCTAACAAGCCTTGGCACAGGTCCAAACCCCGACCAGAGCCAAGACAAAGAAAAGGGAAGATCAGATTCCAATCAGAGCTCTGGGCTCCTAAAAGGTTTTGTGGCGAGCACTGATAATCACTGCCAAATGATTAGCAGCAAGGTCTGAGAGCACAAGGGACACATGGAATGCAGTAACAACAGGGAGAGGCAAGGCTGTGAACAGGGAGCCTTCAAGGCAGGACCTGGCCACACTCAGCCCCATAGAACTGATGGGTTTATGGCTGCAAACTTTTGGGTTTCATTGTGTAGGATGCAAAATATTTGGAGGAAACTTAGAAAAATAACCCAAATACCAGACAAATAACATTTACATATATGCATTATTTGAATATATTATGTATATGCATCTCAGTGTTTCATAATTTTATTCTAGTTATTTAGTCCAAGCTTTCTCTAAAGGCTGCTCAGGCATCAGTTGGCATAACCTTTCATTGTATCGCTTCACTCTTTTCTGTTTCTTTCTAGACTGTGCTCAAAGGTTTGCTTCTCCCTGTAGCTAGCTGCAATAACTCTCATCTCTCACTTCCTTCACAATTTCACCGACTTTCTCATTTAGCAAATGATTATTTCTCAAAACCAAGGTATTAGGTGTTAGGGTATCATGTCAGCCATCTTTCTGTCACTGTGACAAAGACCTGAGACAGAACATTCAAAGGAAAAAAAATGTTTGGGTTCCAGACATTAGAAGTTCTATCTGATGGTGGAATGGTCCATTCCCTTGGCTTGTGGTGAAGCAGCATATAGTGGCGGGAACATGTGAGGGAGTAGAACTGCTCACCTCTTCACTAGAAAGCAAAAGACCACAAAGGACCAGGATCCTTTGTAGAGGTACACCTTCCATTCCTTAAGTCCCTTCCACTTGACTTACCTCTTAATACTTCTACTCCCTATCGACTTCAACACAATGGGGACTAAGTTTTTAACACTTGGGTCTTTGGGGAGCATTTGCTATCTGAGCTGCAGCAGGCTTCATGCTGTTGAAGTGAAGAGAAGACTCAAGCCAGTCTTTGCTCACGAGTGGAACTTGTAGCCTATTTTCCTTATCCTCATTTTGCACCAACGACTTTCCTAATAATTAGTCCTATTATTACAATCTTTGTCATGTGTGTTTCTTTCACCTATTGGACCATTAGTTTTAGGATGTCTTAAAAGTGATCATCTTCGCTAAGGTGTGGCCGAGTGATGAAGTACTTGACGAGGGGATACAAGATCCAGTATTTATCTTCCTGGAATACCAAAGAAGGGACAGACGCTCTGCACTCTGAGTCCTTTCACGCTATCTGGGATATGATAGGCTTTCAGTAAATCTGACAAAGAAGAATAAAATGAAATACAAAGAAAGCTGAAGCATGGGAGTACGTAACTATTCAATATTTCTATCAAAATAGCTTGCCAGTACACTGTTGCTTTGAACATAAAATTGAATATGCAAGTAGCAGTCACCATGAAAACAAGTATCAACACATTTCATTTAAGAAAAAAGATGTTCTCGTTTTAGTTCTAAGCAGTGCTTAGGAAATTTCATCAACACATTGTAATATTAATCAAGAAGAAGTTGGTACATAACATTTGGTGTGCCAAAAAATTCATTTGCACTATAATTTGTTTCTTAGAAAAGACACAGAAAGAAGTGCAGGGAGAGTGGCCTGCCTCTGAATGTAGTCCAAATAATTCTCTGATTGATTGTCCTTCATAAATTGAAATTGGAGTCACTTAATATGCTTTCTTCTGCAGTTCAGCTACTATGTGATTGTGATTTCTTATCTTTCTTTTTCTTTTGCTCCAATAGATACAAAATCCAACCTTTTGTATCACTTTCTTCTATAGAAGTTAGCATTTTTTTGGGTAGTGTTCACACTCCCTCAGCTCCACCCCATGTTTTAAGGGAGCATGTTTTACCAGTTCTTTGGCCAATGTCACTACTATTCAGTACATTTAAAAAAAAAACAACAAAAAACAAAGCTAGGTATGGTGGTGTACACCTATAAGCCACCTCCCCCTTCACATGTGAGGCTGGACAGGAGGATGTGGAGTTCAAGGCTACATAGCAAGATCTGTCTCCTAAATAAATAAACCAAGCCACACACACATCACAGGTCTCTGATTCATTAATGAAGCCCAAAGCCATAAGTTCACATTTGCTTTCATTGATGATGGTGGTGGGCTCCACTTATCCCATTGCAAAGTATCAACCCAAATGTCCACTCTGAGTCTATGGTTTTGATTTGTCTGCATTTTTACCATACAGATCGTTTTGTCACTCAGGCTTTTAAACTTGACATGTTTTTTCTAGTTCCCTATGTTGCATTCAATTATTGGTCTACTTTGTCCTTTAAACACTGATGGTAAAACAGAGCCATAGCATACTCCAGCACCCTCTCAATGTGTGTGTGTGGGGGGGGGGTGTGCTGCTATTCTTGGAGCACCATTCTTTTGTTCTTAAACTTCAAATGAGTAATCCTTTCCTTCTTTTCTTCACATGAAATGTTGCAGAGATTTCCAGATACAGAACACTGAGAAAAGGAACCTTGATCAAGCCATTGGAAAGGTTCAGGAAAGGGGAGTGTGCAGAGGCTGAAGTCCACAGTCTCAGTGTTGAATTCCCTTGAACCACTGTCACCCACTGCTCCTCAGAAGCAGCTGAGAAACTAGACAGAATCAGGATGTTCCCGGCACAAAAAGTCCAAGAATCTGTAGTCCAAGCAAGTGTCTGAAATAACCATGCACAGTCCACAAGAGGTGATCTCTGGCGACATGCCCTTCAGCAGAGCTTTGGAGCATCTTACAACATAAGATAGCTGTAGAGATGAAGGTGCTCTAAGGAGCACTACTCCAACATTCTGGGATAGTCCTTATATACACACAAAGGATGAAGGGTGGGAGGCCAATGCAAGTCACTTCAGCTTCAGGTAGATAGTCCTCTTGGTGTCTGAGAAGATAAGTTTGCTTTGCTGACTTAATATGAAGTGGAGTGCAGGAAGTTCTTCATTAGAGCAAATTTATCTTCCAAATTATCTTTTCCCTAGGCTAAAAATAAAATGTATTTCAACTCCTATGTGCATCAACTGACAAAGAAGTGTCAACCACCTAGTAATATGGTGTATGGCAACATGGAAGCAATTTGGATTAAAATCCAGTTTTAATTCAAAGAGGACAATGCATATTCCATTAAGTGGGAAATATTCAGGGTGAAAAAACACCTCACTTGTTGTTTTTATCCAACAGGTAAATGGCTTAAGGCTAAGTGCATATGCATAATTCCAGGTAACATATAACATTTTTATACTTGGTTGGAAATCAGTCAATTACCTTTAGTCAAACCTTTTTTTTTCCATTGATAGTATATAGTATATATGTATGTTAAAGTACTCAAGTGAATTAACAATGGAAAAGTGAATCAGGGAACTGATCATGAGGTCATCATTTAGGTAGATCAACAGTGTGTGAAATAGCCTCTTTGGGGTGCAGTTGAGGCAGTTCCTTCTGCTCCCCTATATCCTGTACCTCTGCTTCCTCTAGGGTCCCATCCTTGCCTAGAGCCCACTTCACTGTTGCCATCCTGGGCCACACTTAGAAAAAGGTCTCTGCTTGATGCTCCAGCCATACTTAATGCCATTTAGTTACATAGCCATACATGTTGGGGTTTTTCCTTTTTCTTTCTTCTTCTAGAACTGATCTTTTAAGCTAACAGTCTTTTGTATTTACTTATTTTTATTTTACATGTGTAAGTGTTTTGTCTGCAAGTATGTATGTAAATCATGTGGATGCCTGGTGCCTGTGGAGGCCAGAAGAGGGTATCAAATCCTCTAGAACTGGAATTACAGGGGCCTGTGGACCATTCTTCATGTGCTAGGAACCTAACTCCAGTCTTCTGCAAGAGCATCCATGTTCTTAGACTGGTTAATCTCTTCAGCTCCCAATCTTTTTTTCCCTTTCCTTAGAGACCAAGTCAAATTATCAAAAGTTTATATCTTGTTTAGAAAATGTGACCATCATATCCATGCTACTCTATATACAATTGAACTATTGGCGCCCAATGTGGGGCACATACCCACAACCCTGAGAATAAGAGTCTCATGCTCTACCAACTGAGCTAGCCAGGCTTCTTACCCATTTAAACTTTGAGAACAGGTTGAGATCGTTTCGGTCCTGCTTTACTGGATAAAACTGCGCCCGGCTCCATGCCAGTGATAGAAAGTGAATCAGGAACATTTGGACTAACCAAAATAGGATAGATAAATGGAATATTTTCTCTGAGTTTGTCAAATACAAATGGACTAGACATTGTTGAGGTATTTATTATTTGTATATATTGTATATAGTTATTGTACTTACTGTATATAGTTTTTCTTATATTAGTTATAACTTTTTTCTTTTTGTTAGAATAAAAAGGGGCAATGTGGTGATATTTTATTTGTGCTGAAATGTGATATTTTATTTATATGTTAATAAATAAAGTTTACCTGGATTTCAGAGGTCACATAGCAAGCATAAACAGAAGTCAGGTGGTAGTAGCACATGCCCTTAATCTGATCACATGGCAGGCAGAGTTTCGGTGTGGTCAAGGACACAG
>CABHPQ010152781.1:0-15659 GCA_902168405.1 Peromyscus aztecus
GCCTTTCCTGGAACTCACTTGGTAGCCCCGGCTGGCCTCGAACTCACAGAGATCCACCTACCTCTGCCTCCCGAGTGCTGGGATTAAAGGCATGCGCCACCACCACCCAGTTCAGTTTGTATTTTCTAAAATTCACAAAAATCACAACCAGAGGAATATTTGAAATGCATAAAATGCTTAGTGGTTGTAGAATTAAAACTTTATAATTCAAACACTCCAAAAATAGTTTGCTCTAATTTATTGAAAAATAAATTTTTTAATAATAAAAATTTCTTCCATCCTCCAGTGTTATCAATGTAGAAACAGAAAAGTTATTAATGATATATAAGTACTTATTTTTAATTTATTTTCTATTTTTTAGTAACCTTCGTGCTATTGACTTGTGTTGTGCAACAGTTATAGAAGAGATATTTATGTAATTTAGTGTGTTGCATAAATTGTTTTTTACTGAGAAAATTGTTGTTCAAATAATTAGGAAAATATATCTGCAGTCAAAATTTTATAGGTGAGTCAGTACCTCAATTCTAAACTTGGTAAATAATTTTGAAATTTACATTTCCCAGTTTGGCACAGGTATTTAAAAAGAATACACACACACACACACACACACACACACACACATACACACACACACACACACACACACACACACAAGTCAATAGCACGAAAGTTACTAAAAAATAGAAAATAAATTAAAAATAAGTACTTATACATCATACACACACACACACACACACACACACGTACACATACATTCAATAATTTCAATCTTTATCCTATTGGAGGTTTATCTTAAAAACTTTCTCTTGACTACACAGGAAAGACATAGTTTGAAAGATGGAGATAGTGTATCTCATTATAAAAATTAAAAGAAAGCTGAGCCATGTTTACAACTAAATCTCTCAGGTTTGAAATGGAATGTAGGTATCTCTACAATTTTCTTTCAGAAAAGTTTTACTAACAGTTGGAAAAATACAATATTCTGATATCACCAAATTAATGATTGTTGAGTCCCTTTCTAAAAGTTAAAAGTAAAAGCACAGCACTGAGAAGATGACTCGGTTGGTAAAGGAATCTCCTTGCAAGCCGGAGGAACCGAGTTCAATGCCCAGAACTATCCAATGCCCAGAACTTACAAAAAGATGGCTGTGGTGGTACAAGCTTGTATGAACATTGACAAATAGATTGTTGTGGGCTCAAAGGCTTACCAGCCTAGCCTACTTGGTGAACCCAGGTCTCAAAAAGATGAAGGAAGGGACAGCACCTGAGAAACAACAACTTCTGGCCTCCCCACAAGCACGCATACATGTATGCACTGACATGGACACACACACACACACACACACACACACACACACACAGAGAGAGAGAGAGAATTTTATTCACCTATTGACAAGTTATAGAGAGGGTCAGAACATCTGGTATGTTCTCCACTTTTCATAGAACCTCAGAGTGAGTAGCAGGTATGAATTAGACCTCATCCTTTTGGCTTTGATGTTATAGCACCTGTATGAGCCAAGGAGGTATTTGTTGATTACAAACAAAACATAATCTATTGGCTTTCTTGAAATTCTGATGTGATCACCCAAGAGGTACCACTTACTGACTTGTTCGGCTTTGAAGACAAGAAAAGAAAAAAAGGATTGAATGTGAAAGATGGATCTGAAGCCAAATCATCAACAATGAGTGCAAAGAAATCACCTCAGGATTCCCTGCAACAGTTCAGATCCAGTCTTCTGTGCCTTTGATTTAAATAAAATAATAAACAGATGTTGGTAAAATATGCCTGAGCATGGGTTGCCATTAAAGGAAAATATAAAAAGGAAGTAACAAGAATTTAATAAGAATAGGGCAGTGCAATCTTATATTTCAAATGGTGCCTGACTAGAAAGATGAATGTGGAGCCAAGTCTAATGTTACTGTGAACACGTAAGAAACAGTCAAAAACAGTAAATAAATAAATGCCTCAACTAAACATTATGAGACAAAGAACCTCCAAAGATGCCATTGAGTTTGGATGGGAGGGAAGGTAGAGAGGATCTCTGAGGTGCCAGAGGGAAGAGAGACTATAATCAGAATATATTGTATGAAAAAAAAACCCTATTCTCAATAAAAGAAAAAGAAAACAGTCAAGTAAATATGCTAAATGTGAATGATAAAAAATAAATGGATTGATAACTACTGTTCTAGTCTTGTTTATGCAGCCAATTCTAGGAGACACAGATGATTCTGGAATCTTTCTATTCCCTCTTCCTCCAGGTTCCCTGAGCCATACATGCAGGAGCTGTGATGCAGATGGATCTGTTGGAGCTGGTCTCCTGCGTGATCCACTGATCTCTAAACATGAAAGGGGTAAATTTCTGTAGGGCCCCACACCTAGACAATAAACTATAGAAAACTGCTGATGGCTGAGAGAGGAAAAATAAGCTCCTTCTATGGCTTAGCTCCCTTATTGGTTGTCCAATACAGGAGATCAACCTTGACTTCCCATACACACAAAAAACAAAAACATTGTTCTCCCACTCCATTCCTATTCCAGCTTAACCATTCCATTCCCTTATGTTCTCATCCCTCATCTCCTACCCTCCATTGCTCCCGCCATCCCCAGTTTAATCACGGAGATCTCATGTATTTCCCTTCCCAGGGCGATCCATGCATCCCTCTGTGGGTCCTCCTTGTTAGCTAGCTTCTCTGTTGAATGTACCAGGCTCTGCTGACTCCCCATGGGAGGCCTTACCTTCTTGTAGGAGTGAATGCGGGTAGGTGGGGGTGACTGGAGGGGTGGGAAGAGGAGAATCTGTGATTGGTATGTAAAATTGCTGTGACCTGCACAGCTGGAGCATGAAATCTGGCGAGGGACACCGAGGTTAAACAGCACTCTGGACACACCTTGATTCTTCATCCAAAAAGAGCTCCTTTATTGACTATCCATCAGCCTTATATACCTTGCTACTTCCTACTCTCCATGGGGTCAGGGTACGTTCCTCAGGTTCCCATCTGCATCCCAGCAGCTCAGCCAAACAGGAAGACCGCAAGCAGAGAGCTGATTCTTGAAACAATGTTCCAGCAATAGCTATATCATAAACATCCTGTGACTTACTGACCACAGGAAAAGAGGAATAACAAAAGGGCACCTTAGGGCAAGCAAACAGGCTATGCACAAGGCCTGTTCAGCGTCTGCTGCCAACAAAAAATGAATAAAAAAACTCTTAATTAAAAATTACTTATCTTAAAAAGAAATATGTTGCTATGTACTTAAACTGTGTAATTTATAATACTTTGACAATATTAAAGTATGATGAATTAAAAACAAAAACAAAAACAAACTTAGAAGAAGAGGCTTGAAGAAAGAGAGAACTGGGAGACTTGATTGAAATAGGTAGGTAGTATTTAGAGGGTGATATGGAAAGCTACTACAGTGTAAACTTCCAGGAACCTATGATGTTGACCCTGGTGAGAACTCCTAGTAAAGGAGGATATGGAGCCTGAACCAGCTGTCTTCTGTAACCAGACTAAGCTCTCAGTGGTAAGATTGGGACACCAACCCAGCCCCAAAATCCTGGAACCAAAACCTGTCCTGCCTGATAGATGTCCTGGGGCAATAGTGGCTCAGAGCTTGCGGGAGTGTCCAACCAATGACTGATGCAATCTGAAGCTCATACCATGATAGGGAGCCCATGCCTAAAACTGCCTGCATAGCCAGGGTCTGGAAGCTGGATATCTCAGGAAAAAAAAAAAAAAAGTCAATGAAATGATTCCTAATGATATTCTGCTATGCTATACCCATAGATCTGTGCTTAGGTGCCTAGTCCAATCATCATCAAACAGGCTTTATCCAGAAGCTGATGGGAGCAGATACAGAGACCTACAGCCAGACATTAGGTAGAACTTGGGGAAACACTACAGAAAAGGGGAGGAAGGATTATAGGAACCAGAGGGCTCGAGGACACCAGGAGAACAGGACCCACATATTCAACCAAGCAGGGCTCACAGAAACTGAAGAACCAACCATGGAACATGCATGGGTCTGCACCAGGCCCTCTGCATATATGATGAGGTTCTTTAGTTTGGGGTCTTTGTTGGACTCCTAACAATGGAAATAGGAGTTTCTGACTCTTGCCTGCTCAAGGGACCTTTTTCCAACTACCACATTGCCTTGTCCAGCCTTGATTTGAGGGTTTGTGTCTAGTCTTATTGCATCTTGGTATGCTGATTTTGGTCGATACCATTGGGAGGGCTGCTCTTTTTCTGAAAGGGAATGGAGAAGCAGTGAGTCTTGGGGAAAGGGGAGGTGGAGGGAACTTGAAGAAGGGGAGGGGAGGGAGGCTGTGGTTGGGATACACTGTATGAAAGGATAATAAATAAATGAAACTTAAAAAATGATTTTCCATGAAATTCAGGAATCTGTTTTGTTACAAAATTAAAAATGAGTCAGATCATTTCTTCAGTCTCAAAAGAATTCAGTCTCTCATCACATATTTCTCTTTCTCATCTTCCCCATGGGTTCAGGCATCTTCAGTTCATGCCAATGTAGTAACATTTTTTTCCCATGATTTTAGCAGGTAGAGATGGTATCATAGCTAAAGAACTTGTCAACAATTTGAAAGAAGAAACGTTTACAGATAAGCCACTTTTCTTAAGTTTGTTAGTAATGTTTGAGGTAGAAAGTTAAGAGTTAGCAGGTATTTTTAGATTGAAAGCCATGAGCAAGTTGCTCTACAAACTGCCTGCCTGATACTGGCTGAAGTCCTTCAGAAACACAGACCTGAATCTATCCAGAATATCTGAGGTTCAGCAAAACCCAGTGACACTCATTTAAAACAGGCCAGTCTCTTCTGAGACAATGGAGTCACAATTAAAATTTTAATTGTTTGGGAATTGCATATAAAAGTTTGTGAGAAACTATCACCTTTACCCTAATAACAAATCAATTAATAATTATGCTTTTCTGCCAAGTTATCAATGAGCAATAGAACCAAAGATGTCTAAAAGAACTAAATTAGAGGTGTCATCATGGGTTATTAAGGAGCATGAGTAGAAGAAAAAAAAGCAGACCTGCCATGTTCAAAAAGTGTTCAGTGAGTCAGATAACTCAGTGTTCAGTGAGACAGATAACCTTCTGAAAGTGAAGGACCATGTATGCTGACATAATTGGTTTGAATCTAGAAGAACTCAGACAACAAAAGTCAGTTTCTCACTTGAAAATACTCTCCCACGAGATTTTGCTGAACAAGCATCAATGGGCAAAGAGAGCAGGAAAGTGAAGAAGTAGCATTTCACATAGTATATGAAACTCAGTATTGTGGAAGAGGAATAAAGAATTCAACCCAGTGTAGTTCTGCAGAGAGAAGTTATCTAGCATGTGCAAGGCCCTGGGTTCAACACCCAGCACTACAAGCAACAACAACAAAACCTATGAACTCAAACTTAAGGTGACTCTAGCTTGTGACAAGTGTACTTAAAACCTAGTCGGGACAATAACATGTTACTGGGGAGTGTATTAGTGTATTTTCTTTCTGGAAAATAGACAAGAGAAAATTTATTTCTCAATAAGGATGAACCATTCACTTTGAGAGGTGAATTTGCAAATGAGAGTTTATATCACCATATGACTTAAAGTTCTTCAGTTTGTCAGGTCAGATACAGACTATCTGATATGTAAGTGCTAAATCCCAGTGTGTAGTCTCATAACATTTTTTTTCCACATCAGTGTGGAAGTTTTCCTAATTTCCAAGTCTACACTGAGGGACACCAAGGAAGAGGAGAAGAAAACTAACTATTCTTAAATTATCATATTTAGGTCTTCTCCGATATGAGTTATGCTGCCTGTTATTAAAAGACTTCATTTTTTATGTTTGCCTGTATGCATGTATGTACACAGCATGTGTGCAGTGCCGGGGTGGGTAGAGGAGGGTATTGGATCTCTTTGTTCTGGTGTTACAGATAGTTGTGAACCTGCATGCAGGTGTTGGGAACCAAGTCCTAGTCATCTACAAGTGTGTGGAGTACTCTTAACCATTGAGCCCTATCTCTAGCCCCATCTAACACTGCTTTCCCCCACTTTTCTGTTGTAAGCCCCAGTGTTCCTGCAAGACATGGAAGATCATTGGGAAATGTGATCTGCCAGTGAACCCAGGATGAGAAGACAGTGATGAGGAATACAAAGTGTTTCCTTGGTCACTGTTCCTTTCCAAGAAATGTTCTGGGGTAGATTTTTAAATCACTTCTAAATCATTTAGTCCCCTTCTATACACTTATTGGCAAACCAATCTTCAGGCATTCACAGTCATGGGGATCCAAGCCAATGAGCCATTCAAAGCTTAAAATAAAAATAGGAAATGTACATCCTATTCACATTTTTCTCTCTTCTCCCTGTGATCCTGTTTCCTCTACAGAACTGAGGAAAATGTATAACAGGAAGATTGTTCTCATCCTGATGCCAGGTTGCAGGGCAGTCTATCTCCTTCCTTATATTTCTCAGAATCCTAACCCGTTCTTGCCCTACTATAATAAGTTTTATGTTTTATTGTGGAAAAACATACAAAATTTGGCACTGGAGAGATGGCTCAGTGGTTAAGAGCATTGGCAGCTCTTGCAGGGGACCTGGGTTCAATTCCCAGCACCCACATAAAGGCTCAAAACTGTTTGTAACTCAAGTCCCTGGGGATCCAATGCCCTCTTCTGGTCTCTGTGGACTCTAGTCACACATGTGGTGCATGAACTTACGTGCAAAGAAAATATCCACACATGCAAAATGGAAAAGCAATTAAAAAGAAAGGATGCAAATGTTGAAACTAGTTCCAAATAATTTTCTGTTCTTTGCTGTAAAAGATTCTGTGTTAGGAAGCATATAAAGTTTTTCTGTGTTATCCAATGTAAGTTTACTTCTTCATAGCAAGAAGATGCTGTTGCTCTTATTTTTATAAACAGAAGAAAGGATATGCAATTTCTCCATTCTTGTCTAAGCAAATAACACAGGTAGAGATTGGGTCCCTACCTCTTGTCTTCACTTATAGGGCTTACCCTTGTGATATTGGATTGCTAGATACAGCAATCATTTACAGTATCATTTTTTTTCCTGTGACAACATGAAGCAACTTGAGTCTTCATTTTCATAAGGGAAAGCAGTATTGGGTCAGACATGACTTAATGTAAAGGCAACCACTCCACTTTCAAGGCAGAGAGAACACACCATCCCTTCTTAGAGTGTCTTTCTGTTTTTCAAAGCTAAACCATGTCAACTTTTCCTTAGCACTGTTCTCTGTGACTCCTGTGTAAAGCCTGGAATGGAAAACTCTTTTCTTTAGTAGAGTGCTTGTTTGCTTCATGTTTGGGAGAGTTCGTTTGGATGATGAAAAGAAAATCCTTTTAGCCTATGTATAAACAAAACCTGCTTTTGTCACTGGCACCCTGCAGAAACCAAAGATGAACATTAAATTACCCCAGCACATGGCTACTTGCCAGTAATTATTCAGTGCGAGGTTTAAGCAAGTTTATCTAGAATGTGAGGACCATGCATACATGGCTGAAGGGAAAGACATGGTTAAAGTAATTATCTGGCATATTCCCACAGTGTAGACAGTCAGTCTGGCTCATTTGGACTAAGAATAATAACCCAGCACATTCTTTTTGCCAAAAGGAGTTATTTGGCAAATCACCTCAATGTGCCTCAACAGAGGAACATTAAATCTATGAGACGCCAAAAGAGAAAGAAAATATGACTGCCCCCGGGTATTGGAAAGCCTGCAGACAGGGCAGCCGGAGGGAGCCCTGGACCAGAAAGGCCTGGAAGTCAGGGCAATTGCCTTTCATTTCCATGACCCTTCCTGGGGCTTGTGAATTAGGACTCTAGAATCTTTTCATCTTCCTTCTGTGATTGCTTTATTAATGTTTTTCCCGAAGCCTCTAGTCTCTTCTTAGATGTCTTTTTTTCCATGGCACATTAAGATAAGCTTCTCTTTGTGATCCAAACAATTAGGGTTGTCCCAGCAAATACCCCAATGTACTGGGTAATCCCACCTTGGGTGTTTGTTTTGTTCCACACGGGGCTAGGAAGAAAGGCTTTCATGGAGAAGCATACTGGAGAAGACAGTGCCTTCTGTAGATGCTTGATGCACTTTTAAACTGTCTTTTCTCTCCCATTTTCTTGTGGTTTTTATGTATATGACACAGCACCAACTATTACCATACCCACACATTGTCCTCTCTACGGACAAGTATCTGTTCTAAACATTAGATAGATATTACGCATGTAGCATTGACCTCACAGACAGGTTATGAGGATTCTGTGAGTCAATTTGTATAAAGTGTAGTTAGAACACTGAGTGATTTACATTTTGCAAACACTACTAAACTAATCCTTAGCCATGTATGATCACAAGAACTTTCTAAACAAAGTAAAAGGAGGTTCAACACTAAAGCACCACAAGAATCTGCATTAAATACATGCTTAATTGTTTATTGTCTCCAGATATTATTGTCCTTAAATATTTAGGAAAATTAAACATACATATATCAACAAAGAATGCATTGTCAGCCTCCCCCTTGGGTAAAATGTAAAAGGCTCAAAATGATAATCAGCTATAATCTTCACATTCTTATTTTAGGAATTAATTTTAGGTTTGGGATACAGAAATGCATATGCTACCGATTTAATTTACAGATGAGGGAAAGGAGCTGGAACAAGTGAGGTAGACTTTGCTCAAGATCCTATAGTCACATGGGGGCTAGAGAGTGTGCATGTTTGAATGCAGAGACCTCTAGTTGTTCACACTTAGGGACATGCTGCTGCCTATCTGCCTAAACACTAAGGTTTTGTGTATCCTCTTATATACTCACAGAATTCTTATATGTTAGAAACTCTGGAACCTACCTGTTCCATTTACATCAAGTCATCTAAGCACCCTGAATGGGATCTTTCCACATGATATGTGTGTATCAGATTATCATGTTTTACCCCATACATGTGTACAATTAAAATAATCCTTAATAAAAACTCTCTGAATCTAAACATTTCATAAAATAGATTACGTGCAAAATCCTTTGTGAAAAAGTAGTCAAATTAGCTTTATTTCTTTTCATCCCTAGGTACTCTCTATTGCCTGAGTGGAGCCCTGTAGATAGACCTGTCCTTTGTGATTCAAATGAGGCACAGTTGAACTGGATTTGTCCAGATGTGGAATTCTTATCATCTTTAGGTTCCTTCCTATAACAGAGGTTAGGAACCACTTCTCACATTCCATTTCTCCCAGTCCTTCGAGCCCTGTCTTGGCTGTTGATGGACGTTTTGTGCACTGTGGCAGGTCACTGAGTTACCGTCTTTCCTACCTGAGGCTCAGTTTGATATTCTGCCCTGTGGCATTGTGCAGACCACAGGGCAGTGGTCTGTCTCTGGTAGACAACGTTCAGCAAATGACACTAAAAGGAGACTGGAGTTTGAGCAGGGACAGGAATCTGCTGCTTCCTGTTTGCTTCCTGTGTAAAACACTCCACCAACCCTCCCTGTTTATATGTCCTCTCTCCTTTCTCACAGCGTCAGTCCAATTTCTAGAACTTTCTGAGCCAGCCCACCATGCTCATTATCCATCAGGCAGTGATGCTTTTCAGTAATTTATGTACTGTTTTGCTTTTAAGATGAATCCTAGCATTACTAGAATCTTTCTGATCCCTCCTCTCTTCAGTTTGGACCTCTAAGCTTCAGGTATTTGAAAACGTAAGGTAAGAGCTTTTGTTGAAACATTTTGACCAAGATGGCCTAATGTTCCCTTCACTTCTGACTACACACAGGTTCTATTCCAATTACAGCACTCAGCCATCCTTACAGTAGTTATTTAAAAAGAGTATGGAGGGAGAGTTGCTATGCAGATCTCATGGGTCAGGGAGAATGACCAAATCCCTCACTTAAACCCTCTCTATTTTTGCTCCTAATGAATCAATGAACCATTCCTCTATTGTAGTCTATTGTTGGGTTACTCTCCCTAAGTTTTAAAACTGCTGCCAGACACAAACACTGGAAGCATGGACAGTTTGTCAAAACCCTGCCAGATAACTGATATTTGACCTTCCTGTTGTGATAATATTCTGTTATGGGTAAACGCTTAAAGCCAATCATGGCTATGGCCTCAAAGATCTTCCTCATGTGGTTATGTCATTACCACATGGTAACAAAATTATACAATTCCTAATTGGCTTCCCATAAACAAAAGATTTTGATATCAATAACCCATTCATAATCATACAACAGGTAGCAATAAAAGAATTCCAATTCTCCCCAGTCTGGGCCCCATATCTCAAACTACTTGCTCACTGATGTGCACACATTTGCTTCATGTTCTAAATGAGATTTGTTTTCTGGTCTGCTGCAATCATCTATAAATTATTTTACAAATTACACCATGGACCTGGATTAAAAAGCAGTCTAATCTCCCTAGTTGACCTCTCCCAAAAGACTATCCATTTTAAATATTTCTGTAATCCACTCTACAACCTGGAATATGTTTTCAAAGTATCTGGGAGTAGCCAACTTGAAATGTAGTTATACAGAAAGATGGTGTCATTTTTGTGAGAGGATAGAAGTATAACTTTGTTCTTAACCAAGCTCCACATTTGGCTTTGGATATTATCTGTAAACAGTGGACTGTGCCCTAACTTGTATTGTAAACAGATAGTAACATACTCTAAAAATACACTTTTACTAACAAACAATGGAGTCAGTCACTGATCTCAAAGCAGAAATGTGTTAGGTCGCTGTGGCATAAACACTCAGGAGATTAAAAAGAAGAGGAGAAGAGGTGGATGAGGAAACGATGAAGGATGAAGAAGAGGATGGCTATGAGGAAGATATTTATTTTAATTATGGTTTCAGGGATTCAGTCCATGAACACCTGGCCCGATGCATTTGGGCAGGACATTATGGCAGTGAAATTTTGTGCAGAAGAGAGCCTTGTTTGGTTCATTATCACAAGAGAATGCAGAAAGGGACAGGATATGGGTAAGAGGGCTAACTTTCTAAGTCCCCACACAATGCCTTACTTGTTAGAGCTGGGCTCATCTAGGTAAGTTTACCCAACTTCCCCAATTATTGTGTTAGTATGACTTTGCTCTTCTTTCTGGATGAAAATATTCTGTTGGTGGGTATATCACATTTTTCTTATCTGTTCCTCTCTTCTTGGACACCTAGTTTAGTTCCCTAACTTAGCTATTGTAAACAGCACTGCAATGAACCTGGGTGTGTAAGTGCCTCTAGGATGCACTGACATGGAGTTCTTTTGGCAAATGAGCAGGACTGGTATAGTGAGGTCATATGGACAATCTAATGATTTTTGAAAAGCTGTCAAATTGATTTCTAGTGTTCTATCACAGTTATTTCAACCACATTTGAAGATGTCTACCTATATTTAAGGTTTCCTTACTCATTTAATAATTCTGGGCTCCAGGACCCACATATGACCTCTAGTCAGCTTTTTTCCCCCTAGCAGATACAATAGAATACACATGTATTTTGGGGTGCAGGGCAATTCAGCTGTTGTTATGAACTTATTCTCTCCTTCATGTCTGGATCTTGTACTCTTTTCCACATCAGTGACTATCACCTTAGCTTAAGAAGAGCAGATCTCTAAGGAGAATTTAGATGCTGGATTCTGAGAACACAAACCCACACAAATAAATCCTTAATATAAACAGCTAATGGATAAAACTTGGATTTTATTTGGTTTGTGATGTTTTTGCTCTCAGGACTCCACCATCCATTTGTGTTCTAAGGAACTGAAGAACCAACAGTTACCAAGGGGTAAACAAGCCAGCGGTTCTCAACCTTCCTGATGCTGCGATCCTTTAATACAGTTCCTCATGGTGTGGTGACTCCCAGACATACCATTATTTTCTTGCTACTTCATAACTTTAATTTTGCTATGGTTATGAATTGTAATATAAATATCTGATAAACAGGATACTTGATATGCCACCCCAAAGGGGTCACAACCCACAGGTTTACACCCTAGCTCAGTTTGCATGTAAGGGAAAGAGTATGGGCATTGGGTATGAGAGAGTTTCTAAGTTTTGTTTCAGTGGATATTTATACCAACTGATACAAAGCAAAACATAAAATGTTAAAAGTTCTATTAACTTTTTCTCGTAATGGAATTTGTATCAGGTTCCCCTAGTTCATCTGACTGCTCACTGTGCCTTGGAAACTTCCTCCTTGATGCCTTAGAATCTCGGTGCAGCGTGAGGAGAACATTGAAGTAAGAGGAAAAAGGAGGAATTGAAAAGGGCTGTATTTATAACCTTGGTCATAGGTATCCTAGAACTGTTTCTGTTTTAATAATTAATTAGCTTATCGGTTCAGAAATGGTAAAATGACTTCTGGAATCCCATGCTCCACGGCTGCTGGCACCATACATGCTTCCTGACTGGTTTCCTTAACTTTCCATTTCATATTTTTCCCCTTGAAACAAAAATCATTTAATGAAATCTGACACTTGAAGGCCACCGACTGATCTTCTGAACAGAAGGTATGCAGAAGCCGCCAATTCCATTAAATTACCACTGCTGTCCAGGTTGGGAGACATCAGTTTAATGTAGACAGAGAGCAGGGCAGTCAGGAACACAAAGAGACACAACCAATAACAAGGAAAAGGGAGAATGATGTGAAAAAATCTGCAGGGAAAAGAAGTTCAGGCCAGAGGAGTGAGGATCAGGGGTGGGGAAAGGGAAGGCACACACGTGTAGTTTCACTCCCACACCCCTGTTTCCTTTATGCTCCCTGGTCCAGGGCGGCTGGTAGAAGATTGATACATTTATTAATTCACCATGCAGAAAGACAAACAGTGGACTTAGCCCAGTGGGGCTGAAATGTCTGGCCCCAGGTGTCCCTGTGGAATCTTCCAAAGTTGCCTAATGGTCTTTGACCACCACAGACCCATTTAAGGAATACGTATCCATTTCCCCCCAAAAGAAAAAAAAATCTCATTTAGACTCATACATAATATAAGACCATCCTGTCCCAGTCTAACTGGTTTTCCCTCTGGTTTTTGTTTTATTTCTCTTGGTTAATTTAAAATGCAGGGCTACAAAAGGAAGAGATGGTAACAAGGCAAAAACAAAACAAAAACATTTAAAGATCAACATTCAAGATCGTCTTTATAACGTGACTCTTCTGCTACATCAGTTTCAGAACCTAGGTTAACAAAAATCTTCCATTATAAAATGATATTTATACCTGCCCTCTAGTAACAGTTTAGACAGACAATCATGGGGAATATTTTCACTCTTTTTATATGTTTTTTAAATTTAAAATCTGACTATGAAAATTACAAATTTTAGAGTTTATTTTATTAAATTTAAAGGATAAAAAGTCTGGTTCATCTTTTAATTTTTTTATTTAAAATGAGTTTGTTTCATACAATATATTTTAATCATCATATTTCTCTTTTCATTTATTTGTATGTTGTTTTGTTGTCTTCTTCTCCTCCTCCCCCTCCTTCTCCTCTTCCTCCTCTTTCTTCTTCTCCTCCTTCCCCTTCTCTTTCTCCTTCTCCTTCTTTTCTTCTTTTTTGAGTAGACCTTTATTTGAGCACTCATCTTGGGTCTTAGATCCATTTTATTCATCAGGCTCCCTAATCATCTACATAATCTTAGCTACTCTAAAGGCAGCCTTAACAGATTGCAGCATGGGGGAGAAAAACCTCATGGACCAGAAATGATTCTTCTGGTGATACTTTGTGTATGTATATTTTGTGTGTAAATAAAGCTTGCCTAAAGATCAGAAGGCAAAGCCAGCCACTAGAGTTCTTACCTCTATGGAATCCTGAGCCTGAAAGAGAGCTGCTGTCTCCTCTCACCTTATATTCCTCTCCCGACTCAGACTTCCTGTCTCCACCTCCCTAGTGCTGTGATTAAAGTTGTGAGATCCTAAGTGCTCCGATCAAAGGTGTGTGCCATAACTGTTTGGCCTCTGTGGCTAACTAGTGGCTGCTCTGCTTCATTGATCTTTCAGCATTTACCCTGATATCTGGCTTCAGGTTTTTTGTTAAGACCAATTAAAATTCATGCTAAAGATTTTCATTTTAATTTAGGCCTCAAAAGATCAGTAAACTAACTTAGTTGAATATTATGTGAATTTCTGACATTTTCACAGAACAAGATCAGAATAACTTGTCTTTGTATGAAGGAGAACTAGTAGTTTGTGAAAAAAAAAAGGAATTAAGATATAATTAGCAATGACAAATTTTCTCTTGAAATTGATTCATGTACCTGAAAAGATGACTCAGTGCAAAAGGGTGACCTCTGAGCTTGGGAAACTGAGTTCAGTCCCTGAATCTATGTGGTGGAAGGAAAGAACAGACTCATGCAAGTTGTCCTCTTACTTCCTCAGGCATGTGTGCCCTAGAACCCATGAGTCCACATGCACAGGTACACACAAACACACACACACACACACACACACACACACACACACACACACACACAACCTAATAATACAATTAAAAAGCGAATCAGTTTATACATGAGCCTGAGCAACAAATGTAATTTAGGTTTGCATTTTAGATAATCAGTTAGGGAGGGAGTTATTCTTCTAATGTTTTACATTATGATTATGCCCATTAATGTTATTAGGTGGGATAAATTTAAATATCAACTCAAATTCTTTTTTTAAAGAACAGAACATATTCTTTTAAGTAATTAGGCCTTATCATTGTGTTTGTTTGAGTTAATTGCTGAAATACATCATGTGGCCAGCATCTTCATGAGATTAAAAATTTCAAAATGAACTGTATTTTGACTAACACAAATTTGTATACATTATACACAAAACCATAAACCATCATTTTATGTGTAAATTTAATCACTTTTCAGAAAGAACTCTTTTTTTTTAAGATTTGTTTATTATGTATACAGTGTTCCGTCTGCACGTATCCCTGCAGGCCAAAAGAAGAGGGCACCAGATCTCATTACAGATGGTTGTGAGCCACCATGTGGTTGCTGGGAATTGAACTCAGGACCTTTGGAAGAGCAAGCAGTGCTCTTAACCTCTGAGCCATCTCTCACTTTTCAAGTTCAGTTTTATATAATTTAAAAACAATAATTCATTATTTGTTTTTTTTTTATTCTGTGAGGAGGGGCAAGGGAATAGGTACCATGGTATGTTAAATTCAGAGTGCAACCTGAAAGAACTTATTCTCTCTTTCCCATATGTGAGTCCTGGGGATCAAATATGGGTCATCAGCTTTGGCAGTAAACACTTATACCAAGTAAGCTATCTCACTAGATCAATTTTTCATTTTCTAAGATACATATTTAGGTTAGGGATTATTTGAGGTCAATTAAAACATTTGGTGAATAGATAAAACATCCAATTTACATATATAGACACAAGAGTATCGTAAGTAATAGGTAACTACACTTACATATATACATATATAATTTATATCTTTAAATTTCTTAGGTATGTGATATACACTATATATTCACTAGAAGATTATGTGATATCATGTACCCTCATATATAGCTTGGGAAGAGAGTGAGAGTCTTGTTATGTTTTAAGCCCTTAGACTTTGAAAATAAGTCATTGAAAAGGTGAACAAATACAAACTTCTGAAAAGTTCTGAATTCTACACTCACACGGTATGTCAATTGGTTAAATGTAAATGTAAATTCTC
>CABHPQ010152782.1:0-14405 GCA_902168405.1 Peromyscus aztecus
TGTCCTCCTTGGTGATATAAGATACCTAGTTTGGGCTAGACATACGATGACTCCATTTAAATTATTTTCATATAGGCATATATTTTTGGATGCTTCTATAGTACTTGTGGCTTTTCAGAAGGTCTTTAGTGTTAGTTGTCCCTTCCCATATTCCTTTCTTCACCTTGACCTCCCATCTCCCTCCCCATTTATTCCTATTATAATTTCCCTTTTATTTCTTCACAAATCTCCTCTATTTTCTCTTCCTTGGAAGGTAATTTCTTCCCCTTTGGTTCCTTACTAGCTACTTAACTTCTGTGGTATTTGTGTCAGAACCACACATATCTAAAGCTTATAAGCTAACATCCACAAGAGATAACATGCAAAGTTTGTTTTCTGGGTCTTGGTTACCTTACTCAGGATGACTGTTTCTAGTTCCATCCATTTACCTGCAACTTTCATAACTGTATTTTTCTTAACAGATGAATAAAATTCTATTGTATGAATGTACCATATTTTCATCATTTAGTTGATGGACTGTTTCCAATATCTGGCTATTGTGAATACAGCAACAATGAGCATGGATGATCATGTATCTCCATAGAAAGATGTAGAGTCCTTTGGGTATATCTCCAAGAGTGGTATAGTTGGATCTTGAGATAGATCAATTCTCAGCTTCCTGAGGAACCTCCACATTGATTTCCATAGTGGATGTATGAGTTTTCAGTCACACTAACAATGGATAAACTTTCCTCTTTCCCCTCAACCTAGCCAGCATATACTGTTATTTGTTTTATTGACCTTGGCCATTCTGACTGAGCTAAGACAAAATCTCAAAGTACTTTTAATTTTAATTTCCCTGATGGCTAAGGATGTTAGTTGTTTCTTTAAATTTTTCTCAGCCATTTGTGTTTTACCCTTGGGAACTCCTTGTTTAGTTTTTTTTTAATTGTGTTATTTTCTTGATATTCAACTTGTTTCAGTTCTTTATATATTTTTTACACCAATCTTCTATCAAATGTATAATTGGTACATTTTTCTTATTCTGTAGGATGCTGCTTTGCTCAAATGATGGTGTCTTTTGCTGTATAGAAGCTTTTAGTTTCATAGGGTCCTACTTATTAACTGTTGGTCATAGTGACTATGTATATCATTAGTGTCCGTCCAGAAAGTCTTTTCCTGTCCAATGAGTTCAAATCTATTTCCTACTTTCTCTTTCATCAGGTTCAGTATATCTGGTCTTACATTGAGGAGGTCCTCGATCTGTTTGAAATTGATTTTTGTACAAGTTAATAAATGTGGATTTATTTACATTACTCTACATGTAGCCATCCAGTTTGACTAGCAACATTTGTGGGAGATGATGTCTTTTCTCCACGGAGTATCTATGGCTTCATGGACAAAATATCAGGTGTCTATAGGTGTGGAATTATGTCTAGGTCTTCAATTCTACTCCACTGATCAACACATGTGATTTATGCAAATATTATACTGTTTTTATTACTCTGAAATACAACCTGAAATCTCAAACAGTGATACTTACAGCAGTTTTGGTTTTCTCTTCAGGGCTGATTTAGCTCTCCTGGGTTGTTTTGTATTTCCATATGGAGTTGAAGAATCTTTTTTCAATTTCTGCTAAGAATTGTGTTGGAATTTTGATGGAGATTTTTCTGAATCTGTAGATTACTTTTGGTAAGATGGCCATTTTTACAATATTAATCCTACTGAGCTACAAACATGGGAGATCTTTCTATCTTCTGGTGTCACCTTCAGTTTTTTTTCTTCAATGTCTTAGAGTTTTTATTATATGAGTTTTTCACTTGCTTGGTTAGAGTAATCCCAAAGTATCTTTTTGAGGCTATTGTGAAAGGTATGTTTTCACTGATTTCTTAGTATATTTGTCATCTATATAGAGGAAGGCTGACATTTATGTGTTAATTTTGTATCCTGCTACCTTACTGAAGCTGTTTATCCTGGCAGAGTCAATAGGGTCTTTTACATATAAATTCATACCACCTGCAGAAGGATACTCTGCCTTCTTCCTTTCCTATTTGTACCCCTTCTTGTTGCTTCAGCTAAGACTTCATGTACTATATTGAATAGGTATGGAGACAGTGGACATCCTTATCTTCTTCCTGATTTTGGTGCAAATGCTTTGCGTTTCTCTTCATTTAGCTGATGCTGGCTGTTGGCTTGCTGTAAACTGCCTTTATTATGTTGAGATGTGCCCCTTGTATCTCTAGACTCTCTAGGTCTTTTAATCATGAATGAATGTTGGATTTTGTCCAAGGCCTTTTCTACATCTAATGAAAGGATCATTTTTTTTCTCATATTTCAGTCTGCTTATGTAGTGGATTAAGTTTATTGATTTATGTATGTTGAACCATCCCTGCATCTGTGGGATGAAGCCAACTTGATCATAGTGGATAATCTTTTTGGTGTTTTCTTGAATTCAGTTTGCAAGTATTTTATTGAGACTTTTTGCATCTCTGTTCACAAGGGATACTGCTCTGTAATTTTCTTTTATTGTTGGTTCTTTCTTTGGTTTTTGGTATCGAGTATAGTGGCTTCATAAAAAGAAATCAGAACTATCCCTTCAGCGTTTCTATTGTGCAGAATAATCTGACGACTTCTGCCGGCAGTTCCTTGAAGGTCTAGTAGAATTCTGCACTGAGTCCATCTGCCCTGGGCTTTTTTTTAAATTTATTTGGTTGGGAGAGTCTTAATTGCTGCTTCTATTTTACCAGGGGTTTTGGATCTGTTTGAATTTGTTTATGTCATCTTGATTTAACTTTGGTAGGTTGTATTACTCAAGAAATTCATCCATTTCCTTTAAGAGTTCCAGTTTGGTAAAATACAGAATTTTAAAGAATTGAGATTATAATTAGATCATTTCCCCCTTTCCTTTTCCTCCCTCCACACCCTGTGATATGGTCCTGTTGGTTCAGCATGCCACTTGTTTTTTTTCAGATGGCCCTTTGGAGGAGAATTGCCAGCCCAGATAGGAAAATTTCATTTAAACTATACATATATATTTATATACTGACATATATATGTCATATGACACACATATTTTATATATATATGTATATATATATATAATATCTTTGGTAGATAATTTACTATATGATTGCTTAGGACTTTTCCAGACATCCTTACCCTCTTTCCTCTTTCTGTATTTATCTTCCTCCCATTCACTAATTAGAGTACCCCATTTTCCCCATTTCCTCCCATCAGATTACACGTATGCTGTAGAATACAGATTTTTAAAGTATATGTGATCTTCTGAATTCCCCTGGTGTACATTGTAATGTCTCCCTTTTCATCTCAAAGTTTATTTATTTGAATTCTCTCTCTCAGGTCTGTCAAGCTGGTTGATTGTCTCAAAGAACCAACCCTTCATTTCCTTGATTTTTTGTATTTTTGTTTGTTTGCTTCTGTGTCATTGATTTCAGCCCTGAATTTGATTATAGGAAATGACTCTTCTAAAGCTGAAATAAAATCTGGCCATGTCAGCATCATCTTCTAGAATATTGCATGCCCTGCCCCGCCCCACTCCTACCCCTCACACCCCCTGCAACACTTCGGGAACCTCTTGTTAGCTTAGACACATCTCTGCCAGGGCAGCATCCCTTAGTGCCTTTGCTGTGCCTCTGGAAGTGATTAGATTCAAACCAAGAGCCACATGGTTTCTGGCAAATTCCACAAGGCTAGATATGTCAGACACAATGAACGGGGGAGACGACCAGGAGCCATGGCCACAGCACGGGGGTCCCAGAGTGTGAAGTAGCAGGCCACTTGTGCATGTGGACAAACATAATTTCATTTTTCATAATAATGGAATAATACTCCATTGTGTAAATGTATTATATTTTCATTATCCATTAATCAGATGATAGGCATCTCACAGCATATGGCCTGGTCCTCTGGCTCTTACACTATTCTCACTCGCTCTTCTGTGATATTCCCAGGGCCTTAGCCATTGGGCTTGTACTGCAGATGTATCAGTTAGAACTGAGTACCCCATGGTCAGTTGTTTTCTACCATGTGACTGGTTGTGGATTTGTGTAACGGTCTCCATCTGCAGCAAAAGAAGTTTCTTTGATACAGGGTGAGAACTATACTTACATCTTGATATGTTAAGTATTTAGAATGCAGTTAAACATATACTAGTTTAGGAAATTGGAAGTAGTAGGTTCGTCTCTAGGGTCTTTGGTCTCACCAGCAATGGGTAGTTGTCTATTCCCTCCTATTGAGTCCAATTAGGTGACTATTGGTTACTCCTAGGACATAAGTGCCACTATTGTACATTGTGGGATATCTTGCCATTCTTGTCATTGTTGTGGCTTGTAGGCATTAGAGCTGGGTATGACTACTGATTGTTTTTCTCCATTGGAAGCCTGCATAGCTCCTTCTGGTACTGTGAGAGGTAGTTCTCAAAGATCCAGCTTGGGTCTTTTACATCCTGTATCCTGACTGTGTTGTGTCTTCAGTCATAGGCCCTCACTTCTAATATCTGGGAGAAAACGAAGGGCAATCACAAAGCCCATAGTATTTTAGGAGTATCTTGGGCTCCCCTAACTAAAAACGAAAAAGGATGTTTCTCACGTCTGGTACTGGGAGTTTTGTTAAATACTTAAATTAATGTTGTGGGGAACATTGTTACCTTAAATGACATATCATAAAAAAATAGATGCATGCATGCGTGTGTGTGTGTGTGTGTGTGTGTGTGTGTGTGTGTGTAATTTTAAGGAAACATAAAACAATAGGATTCCTTGTGGCTTTTCAAATATCCTTGGTGCTATTCTTCTGTCCCCGCCTGTTTCTCCTGTTCTCAGTTAAGGTTGGTTCTCCACTTTCCCCCTTCACAGAGACTGTGACCTAATATCCCCTTCTCTAGAGCACCTTCTTCTCTACCCTGTGACAAATGGTCCTGGGAAAACTAGAATTCTCTCTGCAGAAGAATGAAATTAGGCTCATATCTGTGACCTTGCACAGAAACTAACTCCAGATGAATCAAAGACCTCAATGTGAAATCTGAGACACTGAAAATGCCAGAAGAAAACATAAACAGTGCCCTACATGATGTGGGTGCCTGGAAGGACTTTTTAAAGAGGGCTCCATTTGCCTAGGAATTGAGACCAACAATTGACAAGTGTTATTTTTAAAACTAAAAATCTTCTACACAGCTAAAAAAAAAAAAAAAAACAAAAAAAAAACAAAAAAAAAAAAACCAATCAATGAGGAAATCTACAAAATGTATCTTTGCCAGCCATACATCTAGCAGGGGAATATATCCATGATAAACAAAGAGTTGAGAAAGCAAATGGCCCAATTAAGAAATGGGCTATGGATCTGAACAGAGAGCTCTCAAAGTAAGAAACAAAATGGTTAGGAAATATCTTTCAAAGAGTGTTCAACATCTCTAGCCATTAGGGGAGTGCAACTTAAAACTGTTTTGCCATTTCCTCTTACGCCCGTTGGAATGTCTAAATTCAATGAAACAAATGACAACAAATGTTGGGGAGAATGTGGGGAAAGGGAGACCATCATTCATTCTTGGTAGGATTGCAGACTGGCGGAGTGCATATGGGAATGAGTGTGAAGAATTCTTAGAAGTCTAAAGCTAGATCTACCTTATGACTTAGCTAGACCACTCCTTAGCCTACTCCCAGAAGACTCAACATTCTACTCCGCAGATATTGCTCAGACATGTTCATTGCCATTCTACTATAAATCTCTAGAAAATGGAAATAAATGTCCTTCATCTGATGAGCAGATAATAAAAATGTGGTACATATACTCTATGCGCTACTATTCAGCTGTAAAGATAAATGAAATAATAAAATCTGCAGTTAAATGCAAACAGAACTAGAAAAGATCAATATTGGGTGAGGAACTAGAAAAGATCATATTGAGTGAGGTAACTCAGACCCAGGAAGACAAATGTTCCATGTTGTCTCTCATTTTGGGTTGCTAACTCCAAATCTTGAAATGTGGGTACATACAGTAATGCATACATATGGTAATTACAGAAACCAGCAAAGTCCAAAGAGATTGTTGAGGTGAGAGGGGAACAGCAGGGCACAAGCCATCTGAAGGGGGAATGAGGCCACTCTAATTTGAAAGGAGAGGAGAAGAGGGCAAAATTATACTAAGAATACCTGAAAAAGTCATAAGGATTTATACAATTCTGCCCCAAACACATAATACATGTTAGTCTTTGTATGTAGTTTAAATGAATTTTTCCCATCTGGGCTGCCAATGCTCACAGACCTTCTATAAACAAACAAACAAATAAACCAAAAATCCAACACCAGGTACAGTCTATTTCATAAAATGTGTACTAATAGAATTAAAGACACAGATTAGCATCAAGCAAATGATAGTAGGTGATTTCAAAACCACATTGTCTACAATACAGGTCATCTGGACAAAAATAAGGAGAAAGACAGCTGTTAAATCTATTTGATGTATAATTTAACTCTATCTACAGAGTAGTCTACCTAAATACTTCAGCACACAAAAGCTTCTCTAAAACAGGGTAAATCCTGGGATTAAAAAAAAAATCTTAGCAAATTCAGAAACCCTGAACTGTGTATCCTATCTGACCCTAAAGCAATAAAATCTAAAATTGACAGCAAACAAATCCCTGATAAGTACACAAACTCATGGAAATTAAACAACTCATTACGGAATGATTAATGCATTGAAAAGGAAATCCAGAAAGAAATACTACATTTCCCAAAGTGAAATGGAAAACATACCAATTCCCCTGAGACACATTAAAAGCAATCCTCCAAGGGAAATGTATTAGCTTTTAGTGACTACAGTAAAAGAATCAGAAAGAGTAAACATACGTGACTTAACGATGCAACTCAAAACTTGGGAAAACAAGAACAAACCGAATGTGAATACAGTAGACACCAAAAAAAAAAAAAATAATTAAATAAAAAAATAAAAAAGAGGTGAAATTAATGAAATAAATAAAAACAAAATAATACAAGGAATCAACAAATCTGAGTGCTTGTTCATTGAGAAGATAAGAAGAATAGGCTCTGGCCTACTAACAAAAGAAAGTGAGAGAGGACACAGACCAACAGAATCGGAAATGGACAGGGAAACAGTATTCTGAGTTTAATTGATGTTATAATATGAGGGAATAGTTTTAAAAGGCTGCACTGAATCAAGTTGGAAAGCCTAAAAGAAAATTTCTAGTTTTGCCAAACCACCGAAATTAAAACAAAAAGAAATCAACAACCTAAACAGAACCATAGCAAATGAAATAATAGGAATAGGAATAAAGAGTCTTGCAGCTAAGAAAAGCCCAGGGACACACAGCAGAATGCTACCAGACTATTGAAAATGATCTATAGCTGATCCTTAAACTATTCAAAAAATAGAAACAGGAGTACCTCTAGATCCCTCTATGAAGCCAGTATCACCGTAATACCAATATCACAAAAGACACAACAAAAAACAATAGGCCAATATCCCTGAGGAACACAGACACAAAAAGGCCTAATAAAAATACAGACATATATAAAATGACAGAACACCATGACAGTCCCTGAGATGTAGAGAAGATTCAACATACACAAGTCAGTAAATGTAATAAAATTACATAAATGGATTTAAAGACCAAAAATCACACGATCATCTCAACAGATGCAGAAAAAGCCTTTGACAAAATCTAACATGTCTTCATGAGTCCTAGAGAAAGTAGAGAGACGAGAGAGAAAATACTTCAACACAGTAAAAGCTACCTATGAGAAACCTACAGCCAACAGCATCCCAAATGGAGGAAAATGTTAGAAATAGGACCTAGAGTCCCTGAACTGATCTGACTTGAAAACCTCCTCCTGCTTTAGGACTAGCTTTCATGGTACCACAAGTTACTGTAACACTTCTGGGGAGACACAACCAACAACAGTCCTGCCCAGCTGTGATGCCTATGAACCAAATGACCAGCAGAGCATGAAAGGCCTAAGTGTACGGTAGAGGCGTCTATACCTTGGGAGTAACCAACAGCTCTGTAATTGAACTTAAGAACCATCCAACAAGAGGGAAATCATGTCTGGTACTGGAAACCTAGCCAGCTACCTAGAGCTAGTGAAGTCATGGACCTTGGAGGGGAACCTACAACAGTAACTTTAATAAACCAGAATAATCCTTAACTTTATCCTAAATATTTATCCTTAAATTCACAGATAAGTATAGTTCTCTTTCCTCATCAAGGAGACCACTTTGGAACAGATGGAGATCACTACATAAAACCATAACCAATGAAAATGCAGTTACAGCCCCCAGGGCCAATGGATACATCTACCACACAACTCCTGCACCCAAGGCCCAGGGATCATTCTAGAAGAGGAGAAAGAAAGACTGTAAGAGTCAAAGGGACAGGGCATTTGCTCTGAAATTATGTCTCCTAGAAATGTCAAGAGCTACACCATAAAGTCTCACCAACCCAACTGCCTCAGAGTGAGCTGGACAATGAGGACACCAATAGACATGATAATGTGGACAGGGTAAGGTAGGGATGGGGAGGCTGCAAAGGATCAACTCGACACAAGGAGCTACAGGCAATTAAGGAATGCTGGGAGTAGAGGAAATAGTCTTTCTCAGGGAAGAGCCCTCACAATTGGTTATCTAATACCAAGTGGTCATAGCCTGGAAACATACACAAGTAGCATTATTCAGAATGAATAGGTGTCTATTTAAGAATACACAGACACAGACATACAGACACACACACAAATAATTAAAGAAAAAGAAGCCATGAATTTGAAAGAGAGCAAGTACACACATGGGAGGTTTTGAAGGGAGGGAAAGTGAATGAAGTAATTGTATTATCATCTCAAAAAATCAAGAAACATTAAAAAAGTATGTTCCATAAAACTGGAAAATCTAAAAGTAATGAATTAATATCTAAATGCACATAACTACCAAAGTTAAAGCAAGGTGACATATATCAATAACAACCAACAAGATAGAAGCAGTGATTTAAAAATCTCTCAACTAAAAAAAGCACAGGGTCAGAGAGTTCAGTACAGAATTCTAACAGACCTTAAAAGAGGAACCGACCTCGGCAGTAATTATTCCATAAAGTAGAAATGGAAGGAATACTTCTGAATCTCTTTAGGAATTCAGTAATAGGAATTACCCAGAACCCCAAACCAGATAAAAACACAAAAGATGGAGGAGAGCTAAGACAAGCCTGAACAATAAAAACACTGTTCAAGGTTTCAAGGTTTCATCACCTGATTTCAAGTAATAGTACAGAGCTATGGTAATTAAACTGTAGAGACCCACAAAGGTTTCCTAGTGAGAACTTCCTCAGGGTCTGAGAATCTCAGCTTGCTTTACCCAGCAGGGCTGCATAAGGGGATGATTTGACCATGGGCGTGGTTACCAGTTATTTGGAAGGGTCTGCACTTGGCCGTGCAATGTGCTTTCATCTAGCAAGTGGGAGGTCTTTTCCTCTCCCTTTGGCATTGTTATAAAAAGCCCATTTGAAAAGGCAGAAGGGGCAGTGGGTTTTGACCCAGGTCCTCCTGAAGCTATGCTGTGTTCCTGTCTTTCTCCTTTTCGCTATCTTTCTATCTAAAAGTTTCTTATCCCTCTCTCTTCCTCATAGGAACCCTTTAAAAGGTGGGAGCTGGTTTCCCACATCAAACCATCACAGTACAGACACCTTCACCCATGGAAACAGAATTGAGGACTCATGGAACCCACACTCCCACAGACCTCAAAAAACACGCCTTGGAGAAAGAAAAAGCGAACGTTGCTGTTCCAACTGGCTAGCTACAAGCAGAAGAATGAAACTGGATCCTGTCTCTCCCTCTGCACAGAAGTCAACTCCAAATGCACCAAGGACCTCAACACAAGGCCTGATACCTTGCACTTGACAGAGGAGAAAGTAAGGCATGTAGTTCAAGTTATAGGCACATAATGGACTTTCTGAATAGGAGCTGAGTAGCAGAAGCATGAAGACTAACACTTGACAAGTGGGACTTTGTGTAAATAAAAAGCTTCTGTAGTGCAAAGGAAACTTGAGCAGCCAACAGAATGGATGGGGGGAATCTTTATACATCTGAAAGATAATTACTACTTACAATATACAAAGGACTCAAAAAATTAAATACTCATGAACAAGTCAATTTCAAAAGTAGGCTATGTAATGGAACAGTGAGAAGAGGAGGAAGAGGAAGAGGAAGAAGAAGAAGAGGAAGAAAAAGAAGAAACACATGGCTGAGAAATATTTTTTAAAATGTTCACCATCTTTAGCCATCAGGAAGATGTGAATACTTGAGATTTCATCTCATCTCAGTTGGGATGGCTTTGATTAATAACATAGATAACAACCAATGCTGGTGAGGCTGTCAGGAAAGGGCAACCCTCATTCATTTCTGGTGGGAATGCCAACTGGTGCAGCTACTATGGAAACCAATTTGTCAGCTCCTCAAAAAACTAGAAATAGAACTACTATATATGACCCAGCTATACCTCTCCTGGGCCTGTACTATATTTCCTACTATAGAGATATATGCTCATTTTTGTTCACAGTAGCCAAATGTAATGGATAATGAAACTGCTGTACAGATGTGCAATGGAACATTACCCAGCTGGAAAAAAATGGCAGCTATTCAGTTTTCAGGCAAATGGATGAAACTTGAAAACATTACACTGAATGAGGTAACCCAAACCCAGAAAGATAAATGTCTCATGTTCTCCCTCATGTGGTTCCTAGCATCAAATTCCTAGATCTTTGTGTTTAATTTGGAGCCAGGAAAGCCATTGGCAAGGTAGAGAAAGAAAGATATTAATGAAGACGTCAGTAAGTAAAACAGAGGTGATATGAAGAGGAAAAATGGGGAAGGAGGTATAATTGGAGAAAGGATAAGAGGGTAGAGCAGAGGAGGAGTTGAAAGAGGAATAAGTAACACTAAATGTTTGGAAAAGCCATATGGAAATCTATTTTATAGCTCTGTATTTGTATGCATATGAATTTAATTGGTGTTACCCTACCCAGGTGATAATTTTCCTTTGATGCTAGGTGTGGGATACCTTCCCTCAAGTCAGAGGTATCCTGGGGACCCCCAGAACAATGCAGACTACTGCCATTGCTCTTGGGTCCCCACAGGAACTGGATTGTAAGACCCTATTGCTAAAAACACCACACACCTTGGTCACAAGACGTGGAGAAGTGAGTTTGCACTGAGTAGGAAGACTGCTCCTTGCTGGCTCACTTTCATAGTACCAGAAGGTGCTATGCAGTCTGCTGGAGGAGAAACGTCCTCAACGATCTTACCTAGCTGGGAACTACAGGAGCTGCAATAGTGATGAGCATGGTAAGATACACATGGAGTATAACAGTGGCGTGAATGTCATGGAGGTAACCAACGGTTTTCTGAATTGTATTTAAGTCTGGATCCTAAAGAATCCCTGGTACATCTAGACAAGAGTGCGTGACTGGGGTCAACATGCCACTATTATTTTGATAAATGGACATAGTTCTAAACTGCCCTCTACGTTCACATCTGTATAATCAGATTAGTCCATCTCTAAGTCCTCATCAGAGAAGTCTCTTTGTGGATTAGATGGCAGTTAATGCAAAAACTCCCAACTGGTCCAAGTTCAGAGAGGAAGTGTCCTTGGAATGCTTAGCCATAAACGAGACGTCTATACTACTCACTCTCCCCATGTCTCGTGGACCATGGAGGGCAATGGGATAGAATTACTTACTAAGAGTCAGGGGTTGGGGAAGACAATGAACAGTGTCTCCTGGATGTGACATCACTGCTGTACGCATGAATTTACAGCAGCTACAGTTGCCTATGTAGGACATGTACAAGATCCAGCATGGTCGGGGCTCATGACGCCTCCCAGCCTAACTGAGGAGTTATTAACAGTTGTCTTCTGCAGAAGGGAAAGTTAGATTTCTTAAGGGTGTGGCTTCTAGTAAGTTGACCACAATCCAGTAGATGACTGAAAACCTATGAGCCATGAATAGATAGGCAATATAAATTGGACTTGGTGGGTTATGTGTGTGTGTGTGTGTGAGAGAGAGAGAGAGAGAGAGAGAGAAAGAGAGAGAGAGAGAGACAGAGACACAGAGACAGAGACACAGAGAGACAGACAGAAAGAACGAACATGAAGTTGTGTGGGGGCTTGAGGTAGATCATGGAGGAGTTATAGGGAGGAATGGAGGGTGGATATGATAAAAATCCTTTATATGCATGAATGCAATTCCCAAGTGATTAGTAAAAATATAATATTTTTAAAAAGAAGAGGAAAGAAGACATCTAGAAAATGTGACTAACCAAATCTTGGCTTCCCCTTGGGAAGAGAGTTTTCAATAGTGTCAAACTAGAGCCCTTAATTGCTCACTTGGTAAGACTTGAAAGACAAAAAAGCAGTAGAGAGGGGATTTGAGCGATTTCAGCAGAAATAAGATGAGGCCACACTTGGTTGTTATTTCTTATTTTGCATAACTGATTGAAGTGAGGAGCTATAGAAATTCTCCCAAAAGGCACAAGCCTATTTGAGCATTTTTGTTAAAAGTGCCAGGGTCACCATGAACTTTTGCACAATCTTTGCTAGATAGTAAATATTACCAAAAGGTCACAGGTGAGGTGTTTTCCCTACTGGCAGTGGTATAAATCTTGGTAGAAATCCCTTGCCCAGTACTGCAACCATGGGGGCCAGGGGAGGACTCTGAGGTCGCAATGGATGCTCAGTTCCTGCTGTAAAATCAGGCACCCCATTCCTTCTGAACCAAAGCCTCCCCTGACCTCAGCAGAGAAATACTTTGCTGTCACCATGTAGGCGGGAGAGTATTTCTGCATGGCTACATACCATCTACCAACATGTCTGAAAACTGTTAACCACTGACCAGGCCTGCCCAAAGAGCATGGCAGCAGAGTACCACATCTCTGCTGGGAAAATGGCTCCCAGCTATACAGCCAGGACCTACCCCTGCCCCTGTATGTGGAGTCTGAGAAAATTCTTTATTTTTCAAGTTTTTTTTTTTTTTTTTTTTTACTTAGCATAATCTCACTATGCTGCCCAGACTGACCTCAGACTCCAGACCTCTAAGTTTCTGAGGCCCAGTCTCCTGAGTGCCAAGACTCCAGGTACGTGATCCCAACTTCTTTAAATCTGCTGCACTATGGACGGACCTAGAGAACATGATGCTCCGAGAAATGAGTCAGATGCACAAAGAAAAGAAGAGTTAAGCGATCTTCTCCACGATACGGACTCTAAACAGGAGTCCAATATAGAGAGAGAATAAAGCAATGTTTACCGCGGGTGTGGAGGAGAAAAATGTGCCAAAAGACAACGAAGGAGTAGACTGTGGCGTGAACAAGTTAAAGAGCTAGGGTGTCACGGGAGCACGATGGTTAATAACAGCTGTAGAATCACTAAGGATTTCTGTAGCAGGAGTAAACTGCAGCTGTCCTTGCCAATGGGAAAATGAGTAACTACGTGCGCTAATGGACGGGCTAATTTATTATACTGTAGTAACCACTTAACTGCAATAAGCATCTTATAAGATGTTGCATACCCTAAATATAAAGTGAAATTTGCTTTTTAAAATGTGGAGGATGCTCTCCGGGCCTTTCTCCAAGTACAGACTTGTTCCCCAAGGAAGCAGTCTTACTCCATAATTCTGGGAGAAAATCAGCATGGGCTGCCAGCAGAGTAGAAAGGGATTGTTGCTGGCTGGTCATCGTAGGGTTTATAGCCCAGCCACAAAGTGATTCCTCCTCTGGATCCCTGTCAGCAGCTATGCTTGGGTACCTAACAACAGTTGAAGTGCTTGGGTGGGGCCAGCCCATGACCTCTCAACAAGAGAACATACCACCTTCATTATCCTGTGCTGTCTTGTGGTTAGGTGGAAGATGGGGAGTGTGTGTAGACAGGACATGACAGGGCGTGGCATTCAAGGAAGGCTTCCAAGAATACCTTGAACTTACTGTATTGTGGCTGTAAATTTTCCTGTGTCCCACCTGGTCCACAGCCACTTAGACCCAAGTAAACATACAGAGGCTTATATTAATTGTGAACTGGATGGCCTATTGCTCAAGCTTCTTGCTAGCTAGCTCTTATATCTTAAATTAACCCATTTCTATTAATCTATGTTTTGCCACATGTTCCATGGCTTTACTGGTCTGCTGGCATGTTGTTCCTTGGGTGGCAGGCTGGTGTCTTTCCTGCCTCTGTTTTGGATTTCTTGCCTGGCTATAACCTGGCTCACCATAGGCCAGAGCAGCTTCTTTATTAACCAATCATAGCAACATATATTCACAGCACACAGGAAGATATCCCATAGCACTGTATAGTACTGGAGATGAGTCAGAATGTGGTCAATGTCTAAGAGTTACATGGGATGGTTTGAAAGTCATGTGGCTAAGGAATAT
>CABHPQ010152784.1:0-12500 GCA_902168405.1 Peromyscus aztecus
GGCCCACAGTTCAGGTGGCCAACATCTATGAATATGCCAGGCAGATGTGCCAGGCAGAATGTCTGTAATCCAATCACTGGAAGTCAGAGATGGGGATTCCTGGAGCATGATGGCTAGCTATGGCAGAATTGAACAGCTCTAAGCTTAACTGAAGGACTCTTTCTCAGTAAATAGGGTGGCAAGAAAAATAGGAAGACAAAAGACACCAACCCCTGGCCTCCACAAATATATGTACACATGTGCACACACACTCACACACACACACACACACACACATACACACACACACACGCAAACACACAATTTGAGACCCTAAAATAAATTGATGTACTTTTCTTTGGCCCTCTCTTAATACTAGCTTCTGTTAGCAGAGCTGAAACCAAAATAGCTATTTGTACACACAATACACACATAGAAATTGCTAACACAACAACGGTGATAATCTCAAATTAGTCACCAAGTACATTCACATTTCAATATCAGGAGTAAATGGTAGACCCGGATTGCAATCTGCCCAAGTAAGAATGAAAAGGGCTTAACACAAATTTGTAATTACATGAAGTGAGAGTCGTCCTTTCCCCACATTTAGGAAATTGTGGGATGCTGAAAATGATTATCAGTTTCTGGTCTAAACTCTTAGTCTCCATCCTATAGTCTTTTGTCTCTAGTCTGCATGGATTTAGACAAAAAGAATGGCTGAAGTAGTTGAAGAAGAGGCACTGAGTTGTAAACAACAAAGCCGTAGGTGCTCACAGACAAAAAATGTTTCAGTCTTAAAAGTCCCATAACTTCCTAACCCTGGCAAAGGATGCAATATACTGCACCCAAATGGATTTAAACAATTAAAACACTCTAGAAGAAGCATTTTCTCCTTAACTGTTTTATTACATTGTGTTGATTTAGTGTATGTGTCCACGGGCCCATGCTCGCACATGCAGATATGTGTATACACTGGTGAGTGTGCACATACACAGCACATCTGGATAAATGCATGCTATGGCATGTATGTAGAGGTCAGAGAAAATCCACAGTGGTCATTTCTCTTCTTCCACCGTGTGGGGCCCAGGAATTTGAGCTCAGTCATCAGGCTTGGCTGAGCCATCATGCAGGCCAGGCTTTTTTCTCAACAAATGTTAAGCACAGCTTATCCACATAAACAGCATAATAAAGTGTACATTTCATTCTCTATGAATAACCTGTTATGAAGTGACTAGGATTAAAAGAAAGTGGAGCATGCTGGAGAGATGGCTCAAGAGTTAAGAACACTCACTACTCTTGCAGAAGACAGGGGTTCTGTCCCTTGCACCCACAGCATGGCTCACAACCATTTATAAGTCCAGTTCCAGAGAATCTGATGCCAGCTGAGGTCATGAAAGCATTCTGCACCCATATGCATGTGGGCAAAACACTCATGTACATGAAATATATTTTTAAAAAGGAAGAAAAGAGAGTAAGCTTGAATTCAGAAATCTAAATTGAAAAATTTCACCTCACTTTTAGAATAAGGTAGAAAACAGAAGACATTTTGTCAATAAGGTTTTGCCTAAAAGAATTTTGAGATGGTTCTTACATACTAAAGGCATCTCAGTTAAGTGCTGAGTGTGGTACTGTGTTTGCCAAAACTTGGGGCTGAGACTTTTGAAAGGAAGCCATGAAAGGGTTTCGACGGTCACTTCCAACTAAGTGTGTTCATGTCATACACTGTGTGAAGTGTTTTCAATATATCATTTCCTTCTTTCTTTAAAATGTACTCACTCACTTACTCACTCTGTCTTTCAGTCTGTCTGTCTGTCTGTCTGTCTGACTACTGGGAGAATACATATAGAGGTCAGAAGACAACATGTAGGTGTCAGTGTCTCCTTCCTCCATGTGAGTGCCAAGGATGGAGTCAGGTAGTCAGTCTCAACAGCAAACACCCCTCCCCCACTCAGCCATGTTGCAGGTCCTTATTCTCTCTTTGTAATGCATGGCTTGATTCATCATTTTCAAGTTGAACGCAGTCTCCACAACATAATTCCTTATCCATAAAACATAAATGAAGATTGTTTAATGGTGTCATCAGAACAGCACCTCTACACCTTCTATGTTATTGCTAATAGAGTTGCATTATAGTGGAAGAAAACACCATGTTTACAGCACACAACAGTGTTGTAGCTGAAATAGATCACAAGTGTGCCTTACGGGCTCTGCAATAACTGTCTTTTCCTGGCTCAGGATCCCACTTCCACCACCATAAGTATCTTTTTCTTTCTAACTAAACTGTCTATACTTCTATCACAAAAGAAAAACAAGCAATAATTAAGTGTATACTAGGAAGGAAGGCTCACCTAAGTTCTAAAACTTGCACTGCATCTTGGATAAGCACTCATTGTTAGAATCTCAGTAGCTTGCTTTGTGCAATCATTAATACTCACTCATAGATGTAATGATAAGTAAATGGACTTATACAGGAACTTAGGCAAAAAAATCGTGAAAATAATGTTGGATAACAAAGAACTGGACATTCCTGTTATATTGCTCTCCTCCGGACTGGCAGGAGCTTCTCTCAATGAAGTGGTGTTGTGGAAGCATGAGCTTATTCCCAAGAATCCACACAAGAATCTAGGCATGGGTGAGTCACACCTGTTCCAGAGAAGAAGAAATGGAAGATTCCCAGAACTTACTCACCAACCACCCTAGACTACTTGATGAGCTCCAGGCTATCAAGACAGACTCTGTCTAAAAAAATAATGTGGACAGCTCCTGAGCAACAAAAGGTGAGCTGATTCCTGGTCTCTGTGTGAATCTGTGTACACATGTGCACACCCATTACCACACAAACATGAGTACACATCCAAACCCCTTCATACAGAACACCCGTGCATGTACATGAGTACATGTGTATTCACAAATTTATAAAAGAAAGGCATGCATCATATCTTCTCAAATCCCTATGACTTCTATAGACTCTTCTGAAGTCAACAACATTGTATCTCCACATATTCCACTGCCTGCTGGAATAAATTTATGCAGAGAAATCCATGTTTGGATGTGGCTGGTTGAAAGTTAAACTATTTCCTTAAACTTGGCAGTTTATTTCTGCACAATTTTTAAACGTCCTAGTGTCTAGGATATAGACTGCCATTGAATATCAGGCTTATTTACGTAACTGCAGGTGGGTTTCTTTTGTTATTTCAATTTATGAGACTGCAGAAATTCTGTTACTCAGTGAACCAGAAATATCAGTGACGGTTTTCAGTCTTTTTCTTGACTTGGATATTAAAACTTTTCCAAAGGAAATAGTGTAAAAAATAAAACAAAACAAAACAAAAACTGAGCAGAAGCAAGTAGATGCATCTCAGAACTCAATGAAATTTCTAGAGGTTACAGAAGTCTTATTATAAAAAGAAAGTGTCACAAAAACTATAAAAAAAAATCACATGCTATATACAGGTTAAAGACATATCAGGCATGGCAGATTGTTAATAGTTTTAAAAATAAAGGAAAGCCAGAGGAATATCTCTGTGAAAGGTGTGATTCGGTCAACAGATGCTAGGAGATCAGAAATAAAAGACTGCTCAAAGGGAGCACTTAGGCGAGCTGAGGTTGATCTCCATGTTTTTCCTGACTGCCTTGGACCCTACATGATACATTTGTATTAGCAATAAGCATTATGAGTACTTAGTTGGAACATCGAATGCTGGTGCATGGGACAGAGAGGGTAGGAAAAAATAAAAACACTAGTTAGAATGAAAATTGCATAGTTTAGGTCATTTTGGGCTGTCTCTCGACCATTGCTAGTAGTCTATTGTGGAGGTATCCTTATGGATTTCTGTGGACCTCTCTAACACCCTGCTTCTTCCTATTCTCATGTGGTCTCCATTTACCATGGTCTCTTATTCCTTGTTCTCCCCCTCTGTTCTTGATCCTCTGTTCTTGATCTAGTGCATTGTGCTGACTGTTTGGAACCTGGGGCTTATACAGGGACACTTGGCTCAGTCTGGGAGGAGGGGACTGGACCTGCCTGGACTGAATCTACCAAGTTGAACTCAATACTCAGGGGAGTCTTTGCCATGGAGGAGATGGGAATGGGGGGTGGCCTGGGGGGAAGGCGGGGGCGGGGGAGGCGGGAGAACAAGGGAATCCGTGGCTGATAAGTAAAATTAAATTAAATTATAAAATAAAATTAAAAAAAAGAAAATTGCATAGTTTAGGAGGAGCTATAATGGTGTGCGCTTGAGAGACAAAATTCCTTCCACAGAGTCAGTAGAGGGAAATTTCAATTTTTAGAAATTGTCAAGGCCCTCTCTCTACCCTGTTTCTGTGTGTGGCTCACAAGTATGGTGGATGATATGTACAACGCTGTGCTCTGCAGGCCAGAGAAGGAAGACAGTTACCTCACTCTCCTGCTCTCTACTTTGTCGTCTTGAGACAGGCTCTCCTGCTGAACCTGGAATAAGGCTGGCTGCTGCCAAGCCCCAGTGCATTGTCTCAGGTGCACATGCAGGCATGCCAGGCTTTTCATATGGGAGCCAGATATATGACCTCAGGTCCACATGTTTGTGCAGAAGGTGCTTTTGACCAGTGGACTATCTTTCCAGACCTCCGGCTGCTCAAATGGAAACATATGCACACGTATATAAATCACCAAGCGTGTAGGAAAGAATACTCAAAGAAGAGGATCTAAAAGATGCACTATGTAACATAAAAGAGAGCAAATACATAGTTGATATTAAGAAACATGAGTTCACAGTCAGTAGTTCTCCAGGGATAGAAGACATTGCATCAGAAACAAAAACATGCTATATTGTAAAAAATCTCAGTTAAGACTTTGGGAAATGAAAACTATAACCAACGAAGAAAAAAATACAATAATGAACAGACTGAAAAGAAGCCTAAGATTGACTAAATGACCTCCCATATGACTCTTCCAAAAATATACAAGAGAAATATTTAAATTACTCAGTGACAAATGTTTACAATGCATTAGATACATTTAACACAAGAATCCTTAGGGTAAGCTAGTATGTAGAAATACATATATCTCTGTGGCTTAATGAGGTACTTCTTGTTCAAACTTACTGGGGCATGTGGTGTGCTCTCTTAGCAGGTCAGTGTGCTCTCTTTGTCTTTCTGAGGCTCAGGAGATAGTGAGTGGCTTGTGCTGAAACCTCTCTGAACATCCTATCAGCCTAGAGGAGCATGGGCCTTCCCCAAGGACAGCATACAGGACTTTCAGGGCAGGGGTCCTTTCAATTGATTATAGAGCAAATACTAGTCTTTGCTGCTCAATCTGCACTGAGGAGCAAGCTTATTTCCATAGGCACGTTACCCAGGAAGAAATCCTGCTTAAAAATATTTCTGTCTACTGTTCTATATGCAGAGGAGAAGAAAAAAAAGTGAAACATTTGACTATCATTAATCATTAAAAAAATTAAAAAGGTCTTGCTGAAAATGTACATTAACTAGACATGATGTATCAAAGTTAAAATAAATGTAAGTAAAATTTCAAAACATGTTAATATATTAAATATGAAAAATAAAATACCATTTATGAATGTCTGTAGGAAAATACTGTCAAGCTAAAATTCTATACCAGAGCAAAATTGCATTCATGCGGGGGAACAAATTCATAGCACTTTCGGAAGAGAAAGAATTTAGAAATGCTGTTTACATGCATTTTATGAATTAATTGCCAGCAATTACAGTTCAAAGAAACTAAAAGAAAAAAAAAGGAAAAAGGAAAAAAGAAACTCGTGGTGATATATTGTGTACCTAATAAACTTGTCTGAGGATCAGAGGACAGAGCCAGCCAGTAGATTAAAAATAAAGGTCAGGCAGTGGTAGCACACACCCTTAATCCTATCACTCGGTAGACAGAGATCCATCTGGATCTCTGTGAGTTCAAGGCTACACTGGGAACAGAGCCAGGCATGGTGGCACACACCGTTAATCTCAGTACTGGAGATCTCATGCCTGCGCTTGGGAAGTACACATGCCCTTAATCCTGGGAAGTAGGATGGCAGGGCCGAAAAAGGTATATAAAGTGTGAGGAAACAGGAACTCACTCTCTTGCCATTGAGGATTCCGTAGAGGTAAGAACATGGCTGGCTTGTTCTGTTTCTCTGATCTTTCAGCTTTCACCACAATATCTGGCTCTGGGTTTTTTATTAATAAGACCATTCAGCAATTCATGTTACACAAACTGTCAAGTAAGTTATAAATAGAAATGTGATATGTGTTGTGTAGAATTTTCCCACAGCTTGAAACAGCACCTCCAGGAAGGAGGAGATGCTCATGAGACTCAGGAAGCAAACACACTTCATGTTCCTGTGGGAACTGAAACACGTGGATTCTCCTGGGTCTGTCTCCAAGGTTATGGAAGCACCAAACACTGGGCAAAGAGACTGACCAGAAGAGCTGCAGAGAGGAGAGTCTCAGACCTGTGGAGCTGCCGCCATGTCCTCCTGAGAGTCTCTGGACAGCAGAAATCCTGAGTTGCCTCCCCTCCCTGTTCAGATGGTTTTCAGTGACACAACTTCCTTGTGTCACCTGCACTGCAGGAAGTAGCCCCAAGAAACGTAGGGTTCACCAAATTGGACTGTGGTATAATCATTACCTTAAAACTGTTGTGTATTCTCAATGTGGGTGTCCTGTCCCCTCAGAGAAAGTATCAAACAACACTATGATGCCAAAATGCAGAACTACAGACCTTTGTGAGAACTGAAGGTGGGACTGATAAGGAGAGGAAGACGCATCCTATAGGAGAATTGCACATAAGGGATTACACTTAACCAGAAAATTGAATTCTGTTAGTGGAAGGTGTCATATCCTTCCTACACACCATTAAGAAGCCAATAAAAGAAAATGAAGGTTTCAGAACTACTGGAGTTCTAGAAAGACACTAGGACATGCCTACATTAAGTGACAGACAAGAAGTAATAAAGTCGTAAGTCTCACTGTTTTTGTAAACAGGGATTTATTCCTGACCTAAGGAATGATTTAATAGAACCAAATACAAGAGCGTAGCTAAGGGCTGGAGAGACAGCTCAGCAGTCAAGGTTGTGTGCTGCCCTTGCCATGGACCTGAGTTCCATTGCCAGCATCCACACTGGGCAGGTCATACAACCTCCCACAACTCTATGTCCAGGGATCTGACACCCTCACCTGCTTCCAAGGGCACAGAATTCATATGTATATATATATAGCTAGAGTTTTCCTGCCTGGCCCACGGTCAGGATAAATCTCTTTCACCTGCCAGTCCCACAGCCGCTCAGACCCAACCAAGTAAACACAGAGGCTTATATTGCTTACAAACTGTATGGCCGTGGCAGGCTTCTTGCTAACTGTTCTTATAGCTTATATTAATCCATTTCTATAAATCTATACCTTGCCACGTGGCTCGTGGCTTACCGGCATCTTCACAAGCTGCTTGTCCTGGTGGCAGCTGGCAGAGCCTCCCTCTGCCTTCCTGTTCTTTTTATTCTCTCTATTAGTCCCGCCTACACTTCCTGCCTAGCCACGGGCCAATCAGTGTTTTATTAGCAACACATTTGCCATACAGAACATCCCACAGCATATATATCTACACAGAGACGCACATGCGCACACAATTAAAAATAAAGTAAAGAAAAGAAAGCACACCTAGGTTTTCAGTCCCCAAACAACATATCATTTGGGGAAGAAAGAAAAACAAACAAACAAACAACATCAACAACAACAAAACAGGCTCTCAAACTTATGGTATTATCAAAACAAGGAAAAAATGCAGCTATTATTAAGAATAGAGAAATTTTTTTTTATTCTTTGAATACTTAAAAAAAGCACCTATTACACAAACATAAAGACCTGAGTTCTGTTCTCAGTATCCACATAAACAACTGTGAGTGGCGACACACCTGTGAGCTAACCACTAATGTGGTCCAGACAGGGGTCCCAACTGCTTTCCATCTAGTTGAGTATGTGATCTCCAGGTTCAGTGAGAGACCTTGTCTTGAAAACATGAAGTAGAGAGCAATAGAGGAAGACATTGGATATCAGCCTCAGACCTTCACATGCATGTGCACCTATGTTTGCACATACCAAATGTGCACACATGTACACATGCACACATGTACAAACATACACACATGTAAAATGATATATTTAAAACATAACATATACAACTAGGAAAAAATTCTTCTGGCAACACATGAGGAAACATTGGTGAGAAAATAAAAGAATGATAGAACATATTAGGTCATGGGATAGGCATTTGGGTCTGTGCTTTCTGTCATGACAGGGCAAGCATGTCTTTGTGATCTTTTATTTGTGCATTATGAATTTAGCATGAATCTAATTTGCACCTGCTTAGGCTGATATGAAAATGGAATTCATGATGCGGAAGTCTGCAGCTGCTAAATGTCTGTATTTCAAATGATAATTTTTCTTTTTATCTTTTAAATTAAATAATTATACTTAATTTACCATTTAAATGTGTGCACATCAGCTGTCTTAGTATACTCACAAGGTTTTGCAGACATCATCACTATCCAATTTCAGAATTTATTCAGCCCCTGAAAATACCATTAGCTTAGTACCACCACACATGGTTTCAGACTTTGACAATTACAGCTCACTTCTTTTCTATAAATCTGTCTTTTCTAGATAAGTGGGATAGGAAAATGTATGGACTTTGAAGAGACATGCTTGTGGAATTTGTTTCCCATTGCTTGCTTTTGTTTTATTTATTTTAAATTTAATTTAATTGATTAGGTAATTTAATCACATGACTGTCTTTGTGTGGGCAGGTAGTGATGGAGGACAAAAGAAGGTGTCTTAACCTTGGAGCTGAAGTTAAGGATGGCTGCGAGCTATCTGACCTGAATACGGAAAACCGAGCTCAGATCTCCTCTGACAGTCACATGTGCTGCTTCCTCAACTATAGAGCTGTCTCTCCACCCCCCATTTGAAATTTGAAATTCACACACACACACACACACACACACACACACATACATACATCCAGTTACATATTAGAGCAATGATTTCCTCTGCCCTAATTTTAAGTGATATACTCATCCCCCTTCATATTTTTCAGGTCATTTTGTGTAAGCACCTTATGATATTCATTCCTTCTGTGGTTCTTATCACAATACAACCCTAAAGTCTGGAATGTTGTGGTCATTGTGCCATCGGTCAGTCTTAAATGAAATCTTGTTATGAATTTTATGTGTCCAATATCATCCTCTTTAACTAGAACATTCAACTTAATAAACTGAATATTACTGGATGTTTCTATTGCATAATCTTTATGATGGTTATATGGCACCAAAAGTAAACCCTTTTTAATATTCCATAAGGCAAGCACATATCATACACAAACACACACACTCACACACATACAATAATATAATAAAGAGCAGGTTGGTTAAGATAAATTTTATTCCTAATAATAATCAGCTCTTTACTCATGTCATAATTATTCAAGTAAGCCTATTAATAGTAAAACTATGGATATTACTTTCTACAATAACTCAGTCTTAAATTTCCTTGAAAATGAAATTAATACTGTTTTGACTATCATGACTAACACTGCTTAGTTAGTGAGTAATGTGAAGCCGATAAACTGTGTTTTTCCTTCACCTTCCTTGACAACAAGGAAATGATTCCCTGAGAAGCATCAGATTTCCTGTTGTGGGATAATCTTATTGTACACAGTGAAAATGTGTCTTTGACAACTGGTTTAATAAAGAGCTGAATGTCCAGTAATTAGACAGGAGAGAACAGGCAGGACTTCTGGGGAAAAAGAGGAACCCGGGATGAAAGTAAACACATGGAGATGCCAGCAAAACACGGAGCAAATCAGACTACAGAATAGAAAAGAGGTTAAAAAAGAAAGCCATGTGGTAAAATGTAGATTAATAGAAGCAGGTTAATTTAAGTTATAAGAGTTAGCTGGGAACAAGCCTAAGCTAAGGCCAAGCTTTCATAATTAATAAGTCCCCATGTTGTTATTTGTGAGCAGGCAGTCCAAGAAAGTCCAACTAAATTTTTCCATGCTTTTTTTAATTTTATTTTTAGAAGAAGCATATGAAATGGAAGACTAATCCAAGATTGTCAAGTTACTTGGGCCTTCTGTTTCTTACACACATCTCCCATTCTGTTCCATATTCATACTTCTAGTCTCTATGGACTCCCTTGCTTTGTATGTGAAAAAAATGTATTGGAGGATTTAGTAAGGCAACTCCACATAGTTAAAAAGAAGGTTTGTTTTGGGGGGTAACTTACAACTAGTAAAGGGGTTGGTTACAGGATCCGGGAGAGGTGAGGTGCAGTCCAGCTGGATTCTCTGACGAACTCCACTCGGTCTACCATCCAACATCCAGGATCACCAGGAACCAACAGAGTTAGTACATCCAGATCTCAGGTCTTAAGGGCTCCTGTCTCAGCCCACCTCAAGGCCAAGTAGGAGTGACAGTTACCAGAAGCCTCACTGGGGGTAGTACTTCTAGGTCAAAGCTGGAACAGCTACCAACTACAAAAATGTCTTCATAGAGGAAAGTTTAGGGTTATATCTTATGCCACCATCCCTTTTAGCTCAGGATTTTTGTGTATTCCATGATGAATGGAGTATATGAGCATCACAAGAAGTGGAGCATGATAATTTCATGATGAATGTAGCATATGAACACCATCAAGAATTACAAAAGTTGTATGTAATCACTCAAGAAAATGATGAGTGGGGTAAATGATCTCATGATGAATGGAGTATATATACTTATGATGGTAGCATGTATAGCATGTGAATCCCATGATAAATGCAGTATAAGAATCTCATGATGAATAGAGCATATGTACTCATGATGAATGAAATGTATGAACCCTTCCAAAAAGCTAAGTCTTTGTAGGAACATGGGCTTCCATAGACTATAAAAAGTCTATCCTGTGTTGACTCAGCAGATGTTGGTTATTTGATGAGAGATAGTTTGTACAAGTCAAATTTATGTAATTTAAATGGGTACTTCAGTGGCTAAGGAAAATACAGGCACCAGAGCAATCTTGCCTAAAAGAAGCAAACTTACTCTGGATACTTGACCAACTTGTTCTCTGTTTTAATGATCAACACAATCCTATTATATATATATATTCATTTGTTTATTTATTTGTCTTCTGGTCTGATATATTGTTGACTGAACATAGAGCCTTGCACATGCTTGACATCTAACCGTTACTAAGTCAGCTGACCTATCAACCCATCTATATCCCTCTTTTTACTTCTTATTTTGAGACAGACACTCACTCACTTGCCCAGACTGATCTTGAACTTACTACAAAGCTGGATTGATTGAATATAGAATAGTGCTTTTTAAACTCTCTATTCTGTCATCTCTGCACATCTGTTCTTATTGCGAAATAACAATTATATCAATTGTGTCTAATTAAATTATTTTCAATGCCCACAACACTCAAACTAATTAAAAAGACATTTTTCTCCTCTGGTTTGTAGTGAAAACAAAGCCCGCTTCAGTAAACTATCACATGCCCAGCCATCCAAAAATCACATTAAAATTTAAATGCTCCTACAAAGTGTCAGCTCTTGTCAACAGATTGGATTTGGAAATAAGGCAATGCATATCCATTTATGGGATGAGCATGAGCTACACGAAGGGGAAACAATGTAACTGTGGGCTCTCAGACCATAGAAGAGGCCATGTTTGTAAAAGTGTAGTATTTGCTCACATGTAATTGAATTGTTCATTAGATTGCCTAAAAGGAAGAACAGCTGATCATCAAGAATTACAAAAGTTGTATGTAATCACTCAAGAAAGTGCTCTTTATGACCTTTTTCTTGACCCTATTTCTACTCTAAAATCCATCAACATGAACTATATATTTACTTGCAGAGTCTGTTGCTTATTCTGTTCTGATTAAGAAAATCAAGTGCTCAGAGTCTCTATTATCTAAACAAATATTTAGTCATAAATGTTGCTACATTTCTTTCTTTTGTCCTCACAAATATTTCCTGAGTTTAATTTCTTCTTCCTTTTTTTGCAGAACAGAAGCACTGAATTTTAAGGTGTTAAGTAACACAGAACAAAGATTTTTTTTCTAACAAGGTTTTCCTCTGCCAAAATGAATTTGTTGTTGTTCACACACTTGTTTGTCCTGGAGGTGAGGGAAGCTGTAGAATCCTATGTAGTCAAAGAGAGGAGGAGAGAGGACAAATGGAGATGGGGGCAAGAACAAAGGAGAGTATTTTCGAGACAGGGATTCACTGTGTAGTTTTGGTGCCTGTCCTAGAACTCACTTTGTAGACCAGGCTGGCCTCGAACTCAGAGATCCGCCTGACTCTGCCTCCCAAGTGCTGGGATTAAAGGCATGTGCCATCCTCATCCAGCTGAGAAAGGAGTTTTGATGACTAGTCTGTTGTCAACTTGACTACATCTGAAATTACCTGGAACCCAAGTGGCTGGTTATACCTGTGCAGGATATTTCTTAATTAAATCATTTGAAGTGGCAAGACCCACTTTTAATCCAGA
>CABHPQ010152784.1:15000-41898 GCA_902168405.1 Peromyscus aztecus
CCTGACACAAAACAGACATGGTAGCACACATTTATAATCCAGAACTCAGAGCCAGAAGCAGGAGTATTGGGAGTTTGAGGCTACCTGGTTTGAATGAAAATGCCTCCTGTAGGCTCATATGTTTGAATACTTGGAAGTTGGTAGAACTGTCTAGGAAGGATTAGGAGGTGCGACCTGGTTAGAGAAGGTATGTTACCAGTGACAGACTTTCAGATTTTAGAAGACTCTCAGTCTCTTTTCTCTGTCCCATGGGTGTGCCTCAAGATATGAACTCTGACTACTGCTCCAGCACCATGCCTGCCTGTCTAATTGCATGCTTCATACCATGGAATCACACCTCTGGGTATGTCTATGAGAGTGTCTTCAGAAAGGTGTAATTGAAGGGCCATCTTAAATGTGGATAGCAGCATCCCATGAGTTAGGATTTGGAACCAAGTAAAAAGGAGAAATCAAGTAGAACACCAACATTTGTCTTTGATTTCATATACAATAGCAGAAGCTTCCTAAAGCCCCTGCCATCATATCTTCTTCAACATGATAGACTATGCTCTCAAATTGTGAGCCAAAATAAAGCCTTCTTCTATACCTGCTTTTATCACATGAATTTGTCACAGCATGAAGAAAGTGACTCTAAACTGGGTTTAAAATATAAGCCCCATTGGAATAACTTCATCAGTAAGCGTTCTTCTTATCTAGAGATGAAAGTTTCCAATGAGCACTGAGGAAAAGAAAAGATGGAAATTGATAGCATCATAGAAGAAGGAAGGATCATGATGATTCCTGGTCAGAGACATGAAATAATAGTAAGAAAAATATGGTAAAAAATACTCGCAGGTTCTATTATACATCAAAATGCATTAAGGCCACAAAAAACCAAAAGAGACATATACATAAACAAAGACTATGAGCCAACCTTTGCCTATTAAAAGACATTGAATTACTGAGAAAGCATGAATAGAGCTCACATGAACAGGAGAAAGTCTGATTAGAGTACAATCCATGCAAATATGTTATCTCCTCCTAGCTGAGATTGTAGTAACAGGCCCAGGGTCTCTCTAGGGGGCACTTCATAATGTCAGTATGAGGGAGTCACCCAGTTGGGCAAGCTTCACTTAATTGCCAGTTTCTTGGCAGGCTGACAAGAGACAGAGAAAAAGAAATATTTGTTTATGAAAATGTGACACTTGAACTTTAACATGGGAGTGAGATTGGGGGTAACAGAAAGCAGCTAGTGCTTACAAAGGAAAGCCGGTTCAAGTTTTGGTCCTGTGACAATAGGATTTTGAACAAATGGACCTTGTTAAACCAACATGAATTACAGCTAATCTGAAAATTCAGATGGTCAGAAGTGTGGATATCTACCTGGAGTTTATTTTCAAGTATTAATGTCTATACCTTACTTTACAGTTCAGTTATAATTTGAAATTATTGCCAGGTCATTTCCAACTTACTTTATTTCATTGGTGCTGACCTTTGTGTCTAATAAGTTCTTTGACAAATGTTTTGATATGAAAAGAGTAGAGGTTGACATTCAGAATCATCTTAGGACTAATCTTGTATGTGAAGCATGCTTATGTGTGTGCATGCTTCTGTGTTGACAATGGAGGAGTTATGGCAGTGTTATTGGTACAAAGGCTTTTATCAACTGGCTATTTATATCTGCTGTGGATATCGCTCTGTATAAATAAACACTGATTGGCCAGTAGCCAGACAGGAAGTATAGGCGGGACTAACAGAGGAAAATTGAGGGAACAGGAAGGCAGGGGGAGAGATACTGCCAGCCACCACCATGACAAGCAAGATGTAAGGTACTGGTAAGCCACGAGCCATGTGGCAATTTATAGATTAATAGAAATGGGTTAATTTAAGATAGAAGAAGTAGATAACAATAAGCCTGCCACGGCCATACAATTTATAAGTAATATAAGCGTCTGAGTGATCATTTTATATGTGGGTTGTGAGACAGCAGGACTGGGTGCGAGCTAGAGAGAAATTCTCCAGCTACATATATCAATGGTCCAGAGTGAAATTAGAACAAAAAGATCAGGAATCATTAGACTGAGGATTTAGATGTGTTTATATGATCACATAGCTAGGATTTGAAGAATTCTGTGAATCTGAGAATACAGCTATGTGATGGGCTATACTGGCTGACCAGCAAGCCGTGCTTCAGAGCATTGGGGTTACAGAGGCACACAGACATGCTTGGCTTTTACATGCATTCTGGGTATTTAAACTTAGATCCTGATGCTATCACTTTTCCTCCGTCCTGTATTCTCAAATTTCTATCCAATTTCTGTACAATCTGTTGATGGTAAAGCAAACTTCAAGTCTTGTTCCATTCCCTTTGTGAAATCATACAAATGGTGAGAACATCCTTTCATATTTGCATTACTAACACTATGCCCTATTCCTGATAATCCATTTCTGTCTGTCCAAGCATACCTGGAAGTCAGGATTGCTTCATTTTAGAGAAATTAAGAGGAAAAAAATGAACCTATTTTCTCTTTCTTGATAAAATGTCCTTTGTAGGTAAGAGATTAGAAAGAATAGTGTTGCCCCACAATTTTGTTAGGTGAATATATTTTTCTTTGTTTTTGTTTTTGTTTTGTTAAGATACTTCCTTCCCTCCTTTAAGATATCTTCTACTCCATGCCCCCATGCTAGTTCTATGAACATACATACATACATCTTTCTACCATCTATATCCATCCATCTATCTATCTATCTATCTATCTATCTATCTATCTATCTATCTACCTACCTACCTATCTGTAAATATGGAAGCCACACATGTTTTGGAAAATGAATTTGGCTGTACCCTCTTGAAAGTATGAGGAATGGGGCTAAGGATGCAGATTAGCTTGAAGAGTGCTGGCCAATTCCACACAAAAAAAAATAAAAATAAAAACCTTCAATTTCCATCCCCAGTACTATATAAACTGGGTATGGAATTTAGTAATTCTATCACTAAAGAAGTGGAAGCAGAAGAATCATTGAAAGTTCCAGGTCATCCTCAACAAAATAAGTTTGAGGCCAGCCTTGATTATGTATGGTCCTATATCCTGTCTCTCAAAAATGTATGAAAGAACATGTCTAGGAGCAACAAGAATGCATTCCAATTTATATATAAGATGTTGATATCTGGAAGTTTGACTATTCACAACAATTCCAGGAATCAAGCCACAGTAGATATTGACAGATGAGAAAGCAAATGCCACAATGAGTTTCATGTAGGAATATTATGTATTTATTTCCTCCACATTGAACATTCCCTCCTGAGGGAGAAAGGACAGTCCCAAAATTCATGAAATAAACACAACTCACAAGTCTCAGAAAAACCTCTGAAATTTACAAGATTCTTGAATCCCCATCCAAGGTTATACAAGCAGTCAACTATTGCTAGAGAGAAAAGACTGACTAGCTTATCAGCCTACAAGTAGTGCTAATAGCACATAGATAATGTAGCTTTCATGAGTCATTGATCATGCTATTTATGGATTTTCAGTGATGCACCTGCCTTCGAGTCATTCATGACCTTGTGAATAACCTCAATAAACTCACTGGTTTGCTCCTTTAGACTTGGTGAAATCATTCATTTGGCCTCTCAATGGTGTCATCTGAAGGGAATAGATATTTGCTCAAATCACCCCAAGAAAAGTCACAAACAAATAATGGAGCTTAACCATGGCAGATGGATCTTATCCAAGCATCTCTTCTAACTTTCAGATTGGTGTCACTACTCTATTCCTATTGAGCTTGCATCTAGACCCCAGCCTATGCTGAGAACAGCTGAGTATAGAAATAAAAACCAATGATCCCTTAACAAAAAAATGTGTACAGCATAAATAGTTCCTATTTCATCTTTCTTTTTTAAAATGACTCCCAGTTTGGGAAAGGTAATCTTCTTCATTCATAGCACAGTTTTTATCATTTCTTAGGCTCCATGAGCCTAATTTTATTTTTTGCAATCTTGTGCTGTTTTTATTTTAGAGAATTCACAAAATCATATCACCTTCAGGGCCCACTAAACACATATCTGCTTATGCCCACGGCATTATTCCCCAACAAATAAATACGCAGTTTTGATCTGGTGATTTAATCATTCCCAAAGGCAAAGGACCCTTCTGCCAAACTAATCTCATTAACCAAATGGAGTAAATTCCATGGACCCACTGACTTCAGGCCAATTTCTCTTATTTTCAAGGCATGTAAATACAGATTAATGCCTAGGCATTTCTGGTTTGGCATTTTATTTCAAACAATTAATAATGTTAAGTACACACCAACTTGATACTAAAGGCCAAAATAAATAGGAGTTTGTGCCTCTAGAAATATTTGCAATTTTTGTATATGTTGGGTAAATATGTTTGGGTCTCTGAGGATGTGCAAGTGTCAAGCATGTATGTGAAGGTCAGAGGACAACTTTGAGTGCCAGTCAGCACCTTCAAATTGTTTGAGTTAGGGTTTCTCATTTGTGGCTGCATATGCCAGGCTAACTGGCCTGTGAAGTTCAGGATGTCTCTTTTTTTTCTCATCTTTCAATGTGGCTACTAGGATTTACAAATATATGCACCACTCAATCTGGCTTTAAATGGCTATTGGATAGCCAAACTTAGGTCCCTCAAGTTTGCTCAGTAAATAACTAACCACGGAGCCATCTCCTTGGACCTGTAACCAACTTTTTGAACTGAAATTCTCATCTTTCTGTGACTCCCTACTGCATATTAAGCACTGCTATGTCACCATATTTTCAGGAGGAATGATCTTTTGACTACGTAAGCTATATACAGTTCACTGCATCTGACTGTATTAAGTATGAATTTAGTTACCATTTAGTCAAGTTGTGCCTTGGATTACATCACAGCACAAGTCTGTCTGGCAAAATAGGAGAGTACTCCTCTCCACCAGAATGTATAATCTTCTTCCTATTGTTGTTTGATTTCTACCATCACGTGCATTAGTATCATCAACCAGCCAAGGTTTTTTCTACTTGTCGCTACAACTATAGAAAATCATCACTGGGAAACAGAACACTGTGATTAGTCAGAGCTGATAAAATGAGTATATATTACAAATGGGATTTATTAGTTGGGCTTATGTGATAAGGGCTGGGAAGCCCAACAATGGTTAACTTTACACTGGAGACTGAACCCCCAGTAGCTGACTGGGTATCCATGTCTGCCCCTGAATTCAACATCCAAGGAAACAGCCTTTCCTTTATCTGACAAAGGAACAGCTTGAAATCTTCCTTGATTCTGGTTATAGGCAGAAAGTGTACCAACAGTCTGAAGCAGAAAGCTTAGGGAATGGCTTAGCAATCCAGGACTCCACTTGGTTTGGTCGATGCATAATCTTTTTCTAACAATACACTTGACAACTGTCATAGTTGATGTTAATTCTCAACTTGACACAATCCAGAATCACCTGGGAAGTGGATCTCTGAGAATGTCTATAAGGGATGATGTTAATCATGATAATTAATGTAAAAGATCTGTCCACTGTCTACTGTAGACAGCACCATTTCCCTAGGCCTGTCCTACACCTCTCTCTCTCTCTCTCTCTCTCTCTCTCTCTCTCTGTGTGTGTGTGTGTATGCATTGAAGAGGTGAGGTGCAATAATTCATTCCTTACTCCTTACTCTTCATTCTTCCAGTTTGTGGCTGTGATATTACCAGCTCTCTCAAGATTCTGATGCTATGACTCCCCAGCCATGATGTGTGTAACCTGGACCTGAATGTCAAATAAGCCCCCTTTCCCTTAACTTGTTTTCTTCTGAGTATTTCATCACTGCAACAGCTAAAGGAAATAAGGCAACATTCTAAGACCCTCACCTGCCTGGGCTATGCATACACATTCCTGTCTTAATGTTATTAGCAACTTGAACCTCTATCTGCATCAAAATGCATGGAATACATTTCTCAGCATCTAACAATATCAGCAACTACTCATTTACCCTTCTGTAGATGGTTTCTTTTCAAATATATTTCCCAATTTATCCAGGTATGGAAATGAGAAAGCTGATCTTACATAGACTAGTTTTGAATACAAGCACAGTAAGGTAAATTGTGTCCACTAATTTTTAGGGACACTGCCCTAAATTATTATGCCTATGAATCATTTGACATGTGTTTTAAATCAGATGAATCATGGGAAGGGATATATATATATATATATATATATATATATATATATATATATACACACACACACACAATAAACAAAGGCTTACATAATTCAAGCCTGTCAATCAAAACCAAGATCCACATGCAGTACCAGTACCCTCCTTAGTAAGCAGCTCCTCCTTTTGGATTCCATGAAATGGAGACCAAAACATGAACTGGACCCTTAAGAACACTCTCACTCAGCCAGCCTGCCTACTCTCTCAAGAGTATATCCAAAATTTGTAGTTTTACTTTGCTTTTAATAAAACAGTTTGCTGGGATACAGAGATGGTTCCACATTTAAGAATGCTTGCTGCTCTTGCAGAGGACACAAATTTGGTTCCCAGCATCTATACAGTGGCTCACAACCCTTTCAAGAGGACATGAGGCCCTCTTCCAGACTACAAAGGCACTAGGCACATAGGTGGTACACATAAGGACATTCAGGCAAAACAAGTTGTGTGGGTATTGTCTTCAACAATGGAATCTTTCTGTCAGTTTATAGAGAGCAACCTACTGTCTTGGCAACAGCCTGGGTGTGGGGCACATTTCCATGGGATCCCCTTGGACAAAAAGTCAATTAGATGTAACCCCATCCTGGTACTAGAAACTTCATTTGGTGACAAGAGATGGCTAATTCAGGCTACATCTCCCCCATATTTGGAGATTTCATTAGTGTTGACTTCCTATATTTTGGGAAGTTTTCACTAGACTGGGTTTTCATACCATTCTTCAGATGCCCCTCCATTCTAGTTGTCTCTCTCCATATCCCCTCCGTCAACTCTCTCTCTCCTCCTCTACCCTGTCTGATCTTCCCATAGCTGTTGCCCCCCTGCCCTCAGTACACCCATAACATCTATTCTATGTTTCCCTCCCAGGGACATCCATGTGTTCCCATAGTCCCTTCCCCTAGGATCTAAACTCTCTGAATCTATAGATTGTAGTTTGCTTATCATTTGATTAACAGCTAATATTCACATATAATAGAATCCATACCATATCCATCTTTCTGTGTCTTGGTTATCTCATCAGAAAGATTTTTTTCTAGTTATGTTCATTTGTCTGGGAATTTCATGACATCATTCTTTTAATGGCTGAACAAAACTCCATTATGTAAATGTACCACATTTTATTTATCCATTTTTCTGTTGAGAGATATCTAAGTTGTTTCTAGTTTCTGGATATTATGGAAAAAAACAGCAATGAACATGGTCAAGCAGGTGTCCTTGTAGGAGGATGAAGTATCCTTTGGTATATGCCCAAGAGTGGTATAGCTAGATCTTGAGGTGGATATATTCCTATCTTTCTGAGGAACTGCCACATTGATTTCCAAAGTGGCTGTACAAGTTTGCACCCCACCAGCAATGGAGGAATGTTCCCTTTATTCTACATCCTCACCAACATGAGCTGTCACTTGTGTTATTTATCTTAGCCATTCTGACAGGTGTAAGATGGAGTTTCAAAGTGGTCTTAATCTGCACTTCCCTTATGACTAAGGATGTTGTGCATTTTTTAAGTGCTTCTCTTTAAGCGTTTCCCATTTGAGTTTCCTATAGTGAGAATTCTCTGTTTAAATCTATACCTCACTTGTAATTGGATTATGGGCTTTTTTATATCTAGTTTCTTGAGCTTTTTGTATATTTTGGATATTAGTGCTCTATCAGATGTGGAATTGGTAAAGGTCTTTTCCCTTTCTATAGGCTGCTGCTTTGTCCAGATGACGGTGTCCTTTACCTTAAGGGAGTTTTTCAGTTTTATAAGGTCCAACTTATCAATTATTGATCTTAATGCCAGTGCTAATGATGTTCTGTTCAGAAAGTCTTCTGTATCAAGAAGTTCAGGACTATCTCCCACATTATCTTCTATCAGGTTCAATGTATCTGGTTTTATGCTGATGTCTTTGATCCATTTGGAGCTAAGTTTTGTACAGTGTGATAAATATGGATCTGTTTGCATTCTTCTACATGCAGCCATCCAGTTTGACCAGTACCATTTGTTGAAGACCTTGTCTTATCTCCACTGTGTGGATTTATGTCTGGGCCTTCAATTCAATTCCATTGATCAACATGTCTCTTTTACCAGTACTGTATGGTTTTTAATACTATTACTCTGTACTACAGCTTGAAATTGGGGATGGTGATACATCTAGAAGTTCTTTTATTTTCCAAGATTGTTTTAGCTATCCTGGGGTTTTTGTTTTTCCATATAAAGTTGAGTATTGTTCTTTCAAGGTCTGTAAAGAATTGTGATGAAATTTTGATAGGTATTGCTTTAAATCTGTAGGTTGCTTTTGGTAAAATGGCCATTTTTACTATGTTAATCCTGTCAATCCATGAGCATGGAAGATCTTTGCATCTTCTGATATCTTCTTCAATTTCTTTCGTCAAACACTTGAAGTTTTTATCATATAAGTCTTTCACTTCCTTCATTAGAATTACTCCAAAGTATTTTATATTATTTGAGTCTGTTGTGAAAGGTGTTGTTTCCCTAGTTTCTTTTTCTCTCCATTTGTTATTTGTATTTAGAACAGCTACTGATTTTTGTGGGTTAATTTTATATCCAGATATTGCTGAAAATGTTTGTCAGAGGTAAGAATTTCCTGGTAGAATTTTTTGGGTCACTGATGTATAATATCATATGATCTGTCAATAAAGATACTTTGATTTCTTCCTTTCCAGTTTGTATCTCCTTGATCTCCTTTGGCTATCTCATTGCTCTAGCTAAGACTTCAAGTACCACATGAATAGGTGGGGAGAAAGTGTACAACCTTGTCTTGCTCCTGATTTTGGTGGAATAGCTTTGAGTTTCCCTCCATTTAATATGATGTTGGCTATAGGCTTGGTGTAAATTACCTTTACTACATTGAGGTATGTTTTCTGTATACCTAATCTCTCCAGGTCTTTTATCATGAAGGGTTATTGGATTTTGTCAAAGGCCTTTTCTGAATCTAATGATGTGAACATGTGGTTTTTATCTTTTATATGGTGAGTTACATTTCACCCCTCTGTTCTAGTATTTTTGGTATAGGAAGGTACTCTGCAGGCTACCAAAACAGAAACATAAACACCAAGCCAGTCACAAGCCATGCTATCTACAATGCTGTCCTGCTTGAAAAATATGCTAGGGTAACAGTGGCACAAAGCTTGTGGGAGTAACCAACCAATGTCTGATTTGACTTGAGGCCTACTCCACATGATGGATCTCACACTGGGCATTGCCTAAGTGGCTAAGAACCAGAGACTAGACAACCCTGAGACATAGGATAAACCAAACTATTCCCCAATTTTAAAAAGTAGTGATAAAATGACTCATAATGATATTCTGCTATAGTCATATATTGGTGCCTTATTCAGCCATTATCAGAGAAACTTCCTCCTCCAGCAGATGGAAACAAATACAGAGACCAATAACCATACATTACACACACACACACACACACACACACACACACACACACACACACACAGGCACACACAGAGAGAGAGAGAGAGAGAGAGAGAGACCTTGCAACACTCAGCACTAAATGGGATATCTCTATCAAATTCCTCACCTCAGGTCTCAGGGAACCCCCACAGAAGAGGGCCAGAAGGCATGGAGGACACCAGGAGAACAAAGAGCTCTAAATCAACTGAGCAAAGCTCATATGAACTCATGGGGACTGAAGCAGCAAGCACAGAGCCTGCACAGTCCGCACCAAGTTCTCTGAATATATGTAAATTTCAGTTTAGTGTCTTTATAGGAATCCCGAGTATATGAACGAGTGGGTCTCTGATTCTTGTGTCTTCTCTTGGGCCCTTTTCCTTCTGTTGGTTTGTCTTGTTCAACTTTGATGTAATGGCTTTTGTTTTATTTTATTATATTTTATTTTGTTATGTTTGGCTGTTATCTCTTAGAAACCTATTCTTTTCTAATGAAAGACAGAAAGGGAGTGGATCTAGATGGGAGGAGCTGGGAGAAGTAGAGGGAAGGTGTGGGAGCCCATTTTCAGGTTTCCTAATGGCTTTACCCAGCAGGTCTGCATAGAGAGGATGATTGGACCACAGGCCTGAGTGCAGGTGTCTGAAATGGTCTGCACTTTGCTGCGCTGGGGGGAGGTCTTTTGCTTCACCCCTTGACATTTCTATAAATACCCTAAGGCAGAGACAGTTAAGGTCCATTGGAATAGGTTCCAGGCCCTCTCAAGGCTATCTTGTATTTTCTATCTGTTTATCTCCACATTCTAAATCCTTCTATCTAATATTTCCTGCTGAAGGCACTAAAGAGTACTCTGGGGAAATGTGGAGGTGGTGGGTAGCCCTTCTGCAGGAAGGAAAACTGTTATCAGGATATGTTGCATGAGAAAAGAATCTATTTTCAATAAAAAGAAAAACATTTTAAAAAATAAATTAAAAAACAGTGAAAAATCAATAGGTTTTCTGCTGCCTCTGTATTTCCTTCTAAGCTATCTTCATTTCTTTGTGACTCCCACTGACTAGCAGAACCAGTGTCTACTTGTGACCTTACTAGACTGGGAATCAGGTAGGTGACATTTATTGTACCCCTTTCTGCCTGCCCTCCATTCCAGTCTCTCCAGAGACTATTTTTAGATCTGCTGCAGCCTGTCCACAGGAGCCCTTCCTCCCAACCTACATCCATTTCCTAGGGGCTCTGCTTCTTGGTACAGAATGAGGGTGATACCACTCCTTGGTTGATGGTCCTGGGTTCCATAAGAAAGCAGATTGAGTAAGACATATAGATCAAGCCAGTAAACATCACCCCTTCATGCCTTCTGTACCAGCCCCTGCGTCCAGGTTCCAGTCCTATTTGAGTTTCAGTCCTGACTTCCTTCAATAATGAATGTTGATACTGAAGCACAAGCCAAATAAACCCTCTTCTCCCCAACTTGCTCTGGTCACGGTGATTCATGATAGCAATAGGAACTCTAACTAAGACAGTGGCAACAGAAGCCAAAGAACAGAGCACTCACCCAACAAAGATGGGATCATGTATGCCAAGACACACTTCAAATGTCAAAAACTCCAGATGCCTAGGTACCAGCATAAAAAAAAATACAAACGTGAGTAATCAGAAGCCTTATTGCTGTAGGTGCTGAGAAAAACAATTTACTTGAAGCACAGGACAAGGAATTTAAAATAGTAATTATTTATATGTTTAAATACTTTAAAGAGGATATGAATAAATGCCTTAATGAAGACTGTAAAACACAGTTAAATGAAATAAAATAAAAAGAATTTTAGAAATGAAATTAGAATTTAACAAAGCAATAGAATCATTTAAAAAAGAAACAAACGAAAATTAAAAGTCAGGATGTCAAACAAAACCTCAGAAGTAGCCTTATTAACAGGGTAAAAGGCATGGAAAAGAGATCTTCGGGTCTTAAATGGAAAAAAAAAAACTCAAAGCATTTTCACCAATCAGGAACAAGAAATGGTTGTCCACTCTCTCCATAGCAATTAATACTTGAATTTTTAGCTAGAGCAATAAAGCAGCTGAAGGAGATCAAGAAAAGACAAAGAGAAAAGGAAGAAATCAAAGCGTCTTTATTTGCAGATGATATAATTTTATTCATTTAAGACTCTGAAGACTCCACTCAGAAATTCTGCAGCTGATAAAACTGTTAGCAAATTAGTAGGCTACAGAATTAACCCCCAAAATTCAGTAATATCCTATATATACAAATGACAAACGTACTGTGAAATAAATCAGAAAAAAAAAAAAACAGTACCTTTCAGAATAGACTCAAAATTATTTTAGGATAACTCCAATCAAGCAAGTGAAAGGCTTGTATAATAAAAAGTATAAGACACTGAAGAAAGAAATTTTCATCAGAAGATGGATCAGTAGGATTAATATTGTGAAAATGGCCATCCCACCAAAAGCAATCTACAGATTCAATGCAATCTCCACAATTCAACACAGTTCTTCACAGAAATTGAAAAAAGGAACCAAAACAAAACAAAAAGATATACAATAGAAACTTTGACTTCATATGGAAGCACAAAACCCAGGATAGCTAAGACAATACTGAAAAATAAAAGAACAGCTGCAAGGATCACCATCTCAGATTTCAAGGGTACTACAAGGCTATAATAATAAAAACAGCAACATATTAATTAATTGCATAGAACTGAAGATCCAGACATAATTCCACACATCTCTAGACCCCTGATTTTTGACAAAGAAGCAAAAAAGTACACACTGAAGGAACGAGGATCTTTAACAAATGATGTTAGTCAAACTGGATGGCTTCATGTAGAAGAATGGAAATAGATACATATCTATCATCCTGAAAAAAATCTCAAGTCCAAATGGTTCAAGAACCTTAAGATAAAAACAGATAACTTTAATCTGATACAAGAGGAAGCAGGAAATTGGCTTGAACCTGTTGACACACAAGCAACTTTCTGATCGGGACACCAAAAGAACAAGCATTAAGACCAACAACTAATAAATGAAACCTCATGGATCTAGAAATCTTGTGCACAGCAAAGAATACAATCACCTGAACAAAATGGCAGCCTGCAGAATGGGAAACATCTTTATCAATTGCACATCTAATAAAGACTTAGTGCCTAGTGTATATAATAAACTTTAAAAAGTAACTGAAAATAAAAAGAAGAAAAAAGTCAATTTTAAGAAGTATGGTATGGAACTAAATAGAAAGTTCTCAAAAAATGAAACATAAATGACTGAAAAACATATAAGGAGATGTTCAACATCCTTAGCCATCAGGAAAATGCAAATTAAAATTATTTTTAGAGTTCATCTTACCCCAGTCAGAAAGGCCATGATCACTAAAAATAACGTTAGCAAATGCTGATGAGGATGTAGGGGAAAGGAATACTCTTGCTGGGAGTGGCAAAGCATTCAGCCACTATGAAAATTGGTATGGAGGTTCCTCATAAGGCTAAAAATCAATCTACCTCACAATCCAGCTGTACCACTCTTGGTCATATACCTTAAGAACTCTGCATCCCACTCCAGAGACAGTTGCTCTGCCATGTTAGTTGCTGCTCTATTCCTAAGAGTCAGAAACTGCAAACAGCCTATATATTCATCAACTGATCAGTGAAGAGTGAAAGTAAAGTGATAGATTTACATAACACAATATTATTCGGCTGTTAAGAAAAAGGAAATTATGAAATTTGCAGGCTGATGGAGCTAGAAATAAATTTCATCCTGAATGAGGTAACCCAGACTCAAAAGGCCAAATGAAGTGTGTTTTCTCTTATATATAGATGTTAGTTTTTAAGCTTAAGATACATGTGTTTCAACTTGAATAACCACAGATGGTAGGTAGCTAGAAAGGGACTGGGGGTAGGAGGGCATCTACCAAGGACAGGAAAATAGAATATGGTGTTATAAAGAAATAAAGAGGAAACTAGACTCAATGGAGAGGGGGATAGAAGTGTAGGGTTGAGGAGAGACTATGGGAGGGACAACCAACACTAAAGGCCTTTGGAAACCATGGAAGCTTACTACTACAGAAACTCTCTAAATAGCTTACATGAAAGTAGTTTAAATGGAGATATCTTATACTACCAAGTAAAACTTTCAGTGCCTGGAATGTGTTACATCTTTTTGTGCTGTTGGCTGAAGGTGTCCTATAGGCCACTCCCTCAAACATCACAGACTATTGCCAATGCTATTTGTTACTCTCCATAATCTAATGGGAAGGCTTTATTGCTGAAGATACTACTTATGTCATTGAACACAGAGAAATCAAGCTGGTACACACCTAGAAGCTTCACCCCTATTGGCTAGCATTCATAGTACCAGAAGATACTCTACACAGTACTGGAAGCGAAAAGCAATCATCATCATCATCATCTACCTGTGCTCATAGCAGCTTTATTCATAATAGCCAGAAACTAGAAACAATTTAGATGTCCCTCAACTGAAGAATGGATAAAGAAAATGTTGTGCATTTACACAATGGAGTATTACTCAGCTCTTAAAAACAATGACATCATAAAATTTGCTTCCAAATGGATGGAACCAGAAAAGATCATCCCGAGTGAGGTAACCTAGACCCAGTAAAACAAATATGATATGTACTCATTTATAAGTGGATATTAGCTGTAAAATAAAAGATAACCAGGCTAAAATCCATAGACCCAAAGAAAGTAAATAGCAAGGAGAGTTCAGGGGGGTTGGGGGGGGATACACGAATCTAACTGTGAAGGGGAAATAGAATAGACGCAACTGTGAGGGAGGAAGGGGTGTGAATGGGGGTTAGGCATGGGAACAGGAGGGATTAGGTATGGAAAGATGAAGGGAGAGTACTGGGAGAGACTACTGGAATCAGGGGCATCTCTAGGATCAGCTAGAAACTTGGTGCAATGGAAACTCCCAGGAATCTATAAGGATGACTCTAGCTAAGACTCCTAGCAATGGGAGATATAGAACCTGAACTTGTCATTTCCTGTAGCCAGGGAAGATTTCCACTGGAGGGATTTGGACTGCAACCCAGCCATATAACCTTTGGCCTAAAATTTTCTCTGCCTACAAGATGTGCTGGGGTAAAGTGGTGCAGAAATTATGGGAGTGGCCAACCAATGACTGGTCCAACTTGAGACCCATACCATGAGAAGGAACCTGCCCCTCATTGCCTGGAAGGCCAGGATCCAGAGTCTGTACAGCCCAGAGACCTAGGATAAAAGCAAATATGACTGACAATTTTTTTTAAAAAAAAGTCAATGAAATCATTCCCAATGATATTCTGCTGTACTCATAGATTGTTGCCTAGCACAATTGTCTTCAGAGAGGCTTCACCCAGCAACTGATGGAAACAGATGCAGAGACCCTCAGCCAAACTTTAGGGCAGAACTCAGGGAATCTTGTGGAGGAGTGGAGGACAAGGATTGGAGGAGCCAGAGGGTTCAAGGACATCACAGGAAAACCTACAGAATCAACTAACCTGGGATGATAGGGGCTCACAGAGGCTGAACCACCAACCAGAGAGCCTGCCTGAGACTGACCTAGGCCCTCTGGACATATGTTACAGTTGTGTAGCTTGGCCTTCTTACAGGACTTCTAACAGTGGGGGCAGGAGCTGTCTCTGACTCTGTCATCTGCTTTGGGGACCCTTCCCTCCTACTAAGTTGCCTCATCCATCCTTAATTGGAGAAGAGGTGCCTAGTCTTACTGTAACTTGATATGTCATGGCTGGCTGATATCCATAGGAGGTCTGCCCTTTTCTAAAGAGAAATGGAGGAGGAGTGGTTGGGGAGGGGGAAACGGAATGTTTAGGGGAGACACTGGAAGGAGTGGAGAGAGAGAGGGAAAACTGAGATTGGGCAGGAAAAATAATTAATTATCTAATTAATAATAAAAAAAGACTTGCCAGAGAAAAATCTCAGTACTAAGAAAGAAAAGTAAATATAAAGTAAACATAGCCAAGAAGTCATTTGCAATTGATACCTGCGGGAAAAGAGAAAATTAGTTTTTTCCAATAGAGTATCACTGGTAAATCTACCACACACAGGAGCTACTCCCATGCCCAGGAGTAGTTGGCCAAAGCAAAACCCAAACAGACTCCACATGCTCTGTAGGCATTTTGTTTTGGTTTCTCTTGGTCTTTGTAGTCTTACTCTTTTCTTTTTGTCTTGTTTTGGGTTAGATGCAGAGAAAGAGAGAACAGGAAGTTGAGTGGGTAGGGAGAAGGGGAGGTTCTGGGAGGAGCTGAAGTAGGAGAAAAAAATAATCAAAATATAGTGTATGAAAAAAATACAATATAAAAAATAAATAAATTTTTAAAAAGTCTTTGCTTGGGCCTGCAAGATGGCTTAGTAGCTAAAGGCCCTTGCTGCCATGCCTGATGACCTGAGTTTAATCCCTAGGATTCACATAGTGGTAGGGAAAAGCATATTCCTTCAAGCTGTCATTTGATCCACCTACATACATACACATAAATAAATGAAATAAAAAATTAATAAATAAATGAAACTTTGCTGCTTAACTTCCTATGTGTCATCCTTTCCATTTTTTAAAATAAGACACTAAGAACCTGTAAATACTTGGTTGCATCAGAGTCCCAGGCCACAGATGTAGTTTAGTGTTTTGGAACTGGCAGATAAATAAATGCAATGACATATATTTAAATATTAGACTCTGTTGGTTTCATCTCTGAGTGGATTACAGCGGCATTTCAGCTTGCTAAAAAGATAACAAAAATCATGACTGTACAGTGCTTAACAGAATTTCCAGCATGTATGTTCTCAATAAACTAGAGATTGACTCTAGTCCCTGATCAGTGTGGAACACTTCTGAGAAGGGCATTTACTGCTTACCCTGTCCCACTTCCATATCCTTGACACCTTCTGACCTTTTGGTCTAAATGCTGTGAAACAGTCATTGAGAGGGAAAATGAACTACCTGTGCAAAGTCCTTCTCAAACTATTTTTTCTCCAAATTAGCTTCAAAATGTGTTCTCCAAGATGAACTGGAGTGAGGCTAAGGGAGTCAGGAGCAATCTATCACAATGGTGCCAGAGTAAAGGTGTATTGTGGGAGGTGTTTCCTCCTGAGCCTTGTTATGGGCAGATTGGCACACAGGGTAAACTAAGTGCCTATTAGCACACACAGATGAGGCCAGCACCAGGGGAAGGGAGGACTACTGGGGTAGCCAGACTCGGTTTCCTTTTTCTCTTTTTATTTTGTCACACAGAAGTGGAGAAGATATCTATAATAACTTCAGGTAAAATGAAAATCCCTATGTATTTGTCATCAACACCAAATACAAATCTGAGGGATTGTGGAGATGGTTCAGTCAAAGTGTTTACCATGCAAGCAAGAGGGCCTGAGTTCAAGTCCAGATGCTGCATAAAAAGCTGACTGTGGTGCTGTGCTGCAATTCCTGCTCTGGGGAAGGAGACACATCACAGATGAGTCAGACATTACCAGGTCCCAGTGAGATATTCCTTCTCAAAAGACAACATGGATGGCACCTGAGGACTGACATCCAAGATTAACCTCTGGTTACCATGTGCACACACATACACATTAATGCACACTCTCATAAACATGCACATGCTTTGTACACACCATGAGAAAAACAACAACAATGAAATATAAAAGCCACTTGGTTTCTTATATTTTAACACCCTGAAAACCTACACCGATGCATCTCTTCTGAAGTCTCCATCACTATGGAACATGGACTGCAAGTTTGCTGTGGTGTATCAAGTCGCACAGGACAATGACAAATGAATGACCCATCGCACACTGTTTTACTCTCATATTTCAGCAACTTCAATCATACGATCCTCTTAACAACCTTCAAGGTGACATTGACTTTTATTGCTCCCATTTCAGAGACGAAGTTACACTAAGCCTTTGGAAAGAGAATTATCTATTTTAGACATGACTATAAAAACATGCTTTTAGATCTAACAAAATTCTTTCTGGGAAACTTAATAAAACACAGGCACCTTTGAGAAGATAGTACAGCAACAATAATGGCTTGGTTTAATAAGAGTAATCTGCTGTCTACAGGCATTCAACAAAATACAGGTGGACAGTGTCCACTGCTGAGAAACAAAGTGCAGGTGGACAGTGTCCACTGTCTGAGAACAAAGTGCAGGTGGACAGTGTCCACTGTCTGAGAACAAAGTGCAGGTGGACAGTGTCCACTGTCTGAGGACGAAGTGCAGGTGGACAGTATCCACTGTCTGGGAACAAAGTACAGATGGACAGTGTCTACTGTCTGGGAACAAATTGCAGATGGACAGTGTCTATTGTCTGGGAACAAAGTGCAGGTGGAGGTGGACAGTGTCCACTGTCTGAGGACAAAGTGGAGGTGGACAGTGTCCACTGCCTGACATACAGTGAACATATCCATGAAGCAAGCTTGCATGGACAGGAGAAAAGACCAGAAAAGGTGTGCATGCTACTAATCAGCAGCAATGAGGATGTTAGAGACACTGTGTCCTGACCCCTGGCTATCAGACTATTGAAATTTCGGGCCCCAAGAAAATGGAATTTCCCCAGGAATCTCGTAGAAGGGAAAGGAAATGGTTGAAGCCTGGTGCCAGCCAGAAGGGGAACTTTTCTCCTAGGAGATTTCATTTGTCACCTAGGGAGTGATTTCACACAGTTCTGACAATTTGTCAGTCCACCTTGCAGGGAGACTAGAGCTGAGAAAATGAGGGGTCAGTGATGGTAGAACCCCACTTTGACCAGGTCTGCTGTGTTGTGCATACCTCTTGTCCTCTATTTAAATCAAAACCTCACATCCATACCCTAAAGATGACCTGCAGGGACCAACAGGTCTCTTTGTCCCTCTTCCTAATGTGGCCACAATGACCAAGTCTTCCTTTTCTGCTTTTCACTGTTTGTCTCCTTAACTGGTTTATTGAGGACAGATGACTGTATTTGGCTTGTCAGAGCTACCAGGGCCCAGGCTGTAACCCAAATAACTCAAGTAACAAGGATAATGACCTGACTTCTCGGTCCTCCACATAGTGTTTCAAAGGAATTTCCTTGCATACCCCTTTCTCAGGATCGTACTGTGTAACCCTGCTTCTAGCCCTGGCCATCTGGAAACTTGCTATATAGATCAGGCTGGCCTCACACTCAGAGATCCACCTGCCTCTGCCTTCTGTGCTGTGAATAAAGACTTATGCTACCACACTGGCTAGCCCTGGCCCTCTTCTGAGATGCTTTCATCAGTGAATAATATTTCCTTATTTACTTGGGAATTTGAACACTTCTATAATTTTCCACCCAAATTGATAAAAATCTGTATCACCTCCATCCCACCGCTTTCTAATCGAGGCACAAGCTGTCTGCCTGGCAGCCATGCTCAACCCATTCTCTATCTATCAATGACTGTTCACCTTTCCCTACATCTTTTCTAGAATCCATACTGTTGGAGCCACCTCACTTTTTAGAAGCTCCCCTGCCCCATCCTTCCTTCTATGCATTCCCCCTGCACACCCTTACTGAGAACTTGGATCTGACATCAGCTACCCCCACAAGCACGCTGACACATGGCTATGTGCTGACTGCTCTTCTTGTATGTCTATAAAACACCACATTATCTTCCTCACTACTGGCACAGACTCAACAATGTCTGTTTCTGTGTCTCTCAACTGTTCTGAACTTCTTTATATCAATTTGCTTTTGCATCCATGACCCTTAGCAAATTTCTGGGGTTAAGTACCAGTAGCTTAGTCTAAGCCCAGTGCTCATGAGATGCCTCAGTGTTTTATACAGGAGATTGAGGGAAGCAAAAGCAATGCCGTTTCCTTATTTGTCAGAAGGTTCTTGGCCACAGCCACCAGAACAAAAGACAGAGGAACAGAAAGGAGCCTAGACAGTCATCATCAAGGTGTCCTGTTTGTCTTCCTTATTTGGTCACCATAGCTAGTTAGTTGCACACTCTGTTCCCTGTTTCCTCCTTGGTGGTCAGTTCATGGCACCAGACATGATTCTTCATACACAGAGTCTCCTCTTAAGTGATGGACTTCATGTGCTGTTGTCTTTCCTAGGAATATAAAAACTATGTCAGGAAGCCAGTCTTGGCTCCTTTTTGTATATGTATGTGCATGTGCATGTGCACGTGTACATGTGTGTGCTGGTGTATGTGTTTGTATAGGAAAGCCAGAGGACAACCTCAGATGTAATACTTCAGCTATTTTTTTCATTCTCTCTCTCTCTCTCTCTCTCTCTCTCTCTCTCTCTCTCTCTCTCTGTCTCTCTCTCTCTCTCTCTCCACCTATGTCTCTCAAATGATGCCTCTAACTAGCCTGGAACTCATCAAAGAGGTTAGAATGAAAGGCCAGAAAGTCTCCAGTATCTTAAATATCATAACATCCTGCCTCTGCCTCTCTAGCACTGGGATTACAAGCATGTACCACCATGACCAGCTTCTTTTGTGTGTGTTCTGGAGATCAAACTCAGACCCTTCTGCTACTGAGCCACCACCCTTCTCCCTCCCACCACCCTCACTTCTAGATCCCAAAGGCTTCCTCAGCAGTTCACAAAGCCAAACAGATCTCTACAAGACATATCTGCCCAAGGCACACATGTTCCTCTCTGTGAGCCTCAAATATAAGAACTAAATTTACTCTCCAGAGTTACTAATATGACAGAGATAGATATGATTCAATCACACATTCTAATTGTCCAAATGTTTTGTCTATGCCTCACTCAAAAGAGCATCTTAACTTTTCAGTACATTAAATTCTTGAAGACTGGTGTAAAAATAGCATTTAATGAAAGACCCCATTTCCAGTCAATTCTAGTTTTCTGCTCCTAATAGACTCCACATAAAGTTTAAAGACACCATTTACAATGCTGGAAATCGATTCTCTGAGCTGTAGTGGTGTAGTGGTCACTTGAAATCCCAGCACTTGTAGGGTGGAGGCAGAAGGTTCAGGAATTCAGAGTCATCTTCTGTTACAGAGAAAATTCACAGTCAGTTTCAGCTAGATGAGAACTTGTCTGAAAAAATAAAGAGAAGAAGATTTATAAGAAAGGAAGGAAAGAAGGAAGGAAGGAAGGAAAAGAAAAGAAGGGGATGAGAGAAGCAAGGAAGAAGGAAATGAAGGAAGAAAAGGAAGGAAGAGGGAGGGTAGGAGGAAGGTGAATGAGAACTCCAGGAAAGAAGTGGCATCTGCAGAGAATGATGAACTGATAAGACTTTCAGTACTATGGGGAGGTTGGAATGATGCAGTTCCAGCAGCTAGTTACCTTCTCCTGGGATTAGTATAGACCTCTAGAACAGCCATTCCATACCTACCTCTGTGTCAGAACTAATAACTTGTGGCTCATGGATAAAAACTTTTGGAATGTATTAGCCTAGCAGACAACTAGCTTCCACCACCCCAAAGCTAAGAATATCATTAGTCAGCATTGAAAGCTGTAGAAAAGCTGCCCCTATCTCTCTGTACCCACATCTCTAATAAACCCACCAACGCATTTTAAACTTGTCTTGATTTGACTTTCTTTGTTCTATAAAACTACAAAACTTTATGAAATCACTTCCACGTTGGAACATGGAATTTGGGGTAAACTAAATCTGTGTTCCCAGGCCATGGTCACTCAAAATTGCTTCTGAAAGATAGCTTTTATTCTCTTTAATATGAGAACCATTAATTTTTTTGTTTTGCATCAACAGTGGGAGAGAAGGGTTTTTCTGTGATATCTTTCCTGTCACTGAGCCTCCTGCTAAGTGCATTCAATTGATATGCATTTGTGTGGAGGTCCAGGGTTCTCCATGGTCTGGGAAAATTCCTATATTGCTCTGGCACAGTCATATCCTGTAGAAGAATGAAAAATCAGTTCTATAAAATCTGCTCTTTCTTCTGGGTCAAAAAAATTGTCCTCAAATCTGGAGACCATTTGAATCAAGAATCCTCATACTTACAGTATCAGCTTTGGCAAGCAACTGTCTAGTTAGAGACCAATTTCCTAGCTCTTGTGGGTAAAGCTCTCTGATGAGTCTGAAATGTGGATTTCAGCCTTAATCTTGATAGACACAATCTCAATTTGCATTAAACTGAGTCCTGAAGTTCACAAGATCAAAATTCCTAACATCTAAATCCTGAAACATTGAAATTGTTAGATTATAATGGACAAATGAAAGGAGTCAGAAAAGGCAGACAGAGAGAGCGAGTCTGACCTTTAAGAAGGACCCGGTTTATCGGCAGGAAGATGGCACAGAGATTATCTCAGATCTCGCCCACATGAATGGATGGACTGTCCCTCCTGTGCCTTGTGGGCAAATGAGCAAGTACCCACACCAGTCAGGTGAGTGAGAAAATTCCCCACAGGGAGAAACTGGCTGCAACCTTGTAGGGATGGAAACCACTTCCGTAGTCTGAAAGGGAAGCTGGGAAGTGCAGTCTTTCAATAGGAAACTCTCAAAAATAACAAAAAATGTATTTGGAAAGAGTTTGAACACACAACCTTCTGATTTGGAATCAGATGCTCTGCCATTTTATCACAGCGCAAAGCACTTTTGTAGGATTCCTACCAAATAAAAGTTAAATTAAAAAAAAAATTTAGGAAGAGTTGTTTCAAAAATTATTTGACAGGGTAGTGTTCATAAAGGAAATTTAAGAAATTTATAAATGATTATAGAAAAATTTCCAGGCCATATTATGTAATGAAGCAGATAATGGTGTATATATAATCATATTGTTACATGTATAAGAACTTGGTTCTATTTTTGATGGCCATGCAAGTGTAACCTTTATGAGCAAATGAAAAGCATGCATAATGAAATACATGAAAATGTGAAATAACTAGATTCTTGTCTCTGTAGCTGGCACTTCATTCCTCCAGCTTTAAAGCTGTTGCTGCCTGAAGCACCTTAGTTGATGCCCTGAGTCAGTAGAAGAGGCCAATCACCTATACCTCCTGTGTAGTTGCTGAAATGGAGAGCTTGCTTTTAATTTTTAAAAAATCACATTTCAATTTATTCATTTGTGTGTTATGTGTGGGTGGGTGCAGGAGTGCTGGAGTACCAGTGTGGTCAGAGGACAGCTTACAGGAGTCTGTTTTCTCCTTCTAGCACGTGAATCTTAGTGACCAAACTCAGGCCATCAGCCTTGATCATAAACACCTTTACCCTCAACACCATCTCATTGGTCTCCAGAGAGAGATCTTTTAAAAGTATCTTTCACAAATGTAGATATGAAAAAAGATGATGACATCTTTTCATTTACTGAAGGATTTTCCGCATTTCCACAAACACAATTTAAAAAATGAAAGAAAAAAAGAACTTTGTGTATGTGTATGGTGTGTGTATGGTGTGTGTGGTGTGTGTGTGTGTGTGTGTGTGTGTGTGTGTGTGTGTGTGTGTGTGTGTGTGAGTGAAAGCACATGTATAGAGGTCAGAGGACAACCTTAGGTGTTAGTCCTCAATCTCCTCCCTCCCCTTGTTTGAGACAAGATCTCTTGTTCACTGCTTCCTATACCAGACTAGCTGACTGTCTTCAACATGTTCTATTGCAGCAAAGAGATAACATGACCACAGCAACTCTTATAAAGGAAAACATTTTATTGGGGCTTGCTTATAGTTACAGAGATTTAGTTCCTTGTCATCATCGCAGGGAGCATGACAACATGCAGGCACACGTGGTGTTGAACAAGTAGCTGGGAGTTCTTGCCTCCAAATCCACAGGCAGCAGGAAGAAAGAGAGAGAGAGAGAGAGAGAGAGAGAGAGAGAGAGAGTCTGGACACAGCTTGTGCCTTTTGAAACCTCAAAGCCCAGCCACAGTGACACTACCTCCAACAAGGCCACACATCCTGATCCTAGCAAATAGTGCCACTTCCTGGTGACAGCAAGTTCAAATCATTCAAATCTGTGAGCCTATGGAGGACATTCTCTTTGAAACCACCACACCGACTTGTCAGCATCCTGGGATTCTCTGCTCTCTGGCTGTCTGCCTCCATCTCACTGCAGGAACACTGAGATTGTGGATGCAGGCCACTACCTCACTTGAGTTTTGTGAATCCAAACTCAACTCCCTGTGCTTACATGACAAACCCTTTCCCCACTGACTCACTAAGTCTCTATACAATTCACACTATGGTATTAAAAGTAGTTCAAAGATGATATACGTAGAATAGTGTGTTGTATGCATTAATAAATACTGATATGTTGCTTATTTGGTATATTACATATTTTAAAAAATGATCCAAATTTATTTATAAAAAATTTACTCAAGTTTGTTAGGAAGTTAAACATCATCATTCATAATAAAATAAAGAACAGAATGAAGCCTTCACCTTTCCTGGATATTGACATTTTTAAAGAAAGAGCAGAGGGCAGGTCAACCAGTGACAAACTAGGACATCTTGTGTAGCATGTGAGAAGCCAATAAGGAAGCTGTAAAATGAGAGGATTGAACTACTCTCTGACATTATATTGATATGGTGTTTCCATAAGTTATTTCCTCCTTCATTTTCTTCAGTTCTTTTATTTCAGTAAATTGAAAACAGTGTATACATGAGATAGTAAAATGGCTAGTAAGACTAATGTCAGTAGGAGAAGGTACTTGAACAGATTTCTTTGTTAAGGTTTTATCTTTTAAAAATATACAAAATTAAGTGCACTAAGATAAATTGTGGTGCCAACAATGATTCCAAGAGTTACCATCTAAAAAGTACTCGCTTTTTCTTTAAATTCTTCCAACTTCCAGTGTAAACTGAAGTTTGAAGGATTTTTTTTTCTTTCAACATTTGAGATTTTAATCATTTGTGTTTATGATCTTTGGAACTCTGTAACTTAGATAATTTTTTAATTTTCTGAGGTTTGAAAATTTAGGATTATAATGATCACAACTGTACCATTAAAATTTCTCTGTCTGTCGCTGTCCGTAGGTAGGTGGTGGTGGTATGTATGCCTTGTGTATGATGTGTGATGTTTAACTAGTCTAAGAGAAATAAAGACATTCAAAATTAGAAACACCATGTCTCTCAGCCTTGTTATCTTACTATTGTAGCAATGAACTTCAAAGAAATGGCAACTGACCAGAGTGAACTGCCTCTAGGTCCTAGGCCCTGGGGCACAACCTGTGCACCTCCATCCACACCGATCACTACTCCAGTTGTAGGACAGCAGGGAAGACTCCCTAGGGCAGGCCTACCCTCCATAACCCCCCAGTGGACCTTGCTATCTACAAGACTTTCCCACTGCAACTTCAGTGGCTCCTTGAAACACAGAATCTGCCAGCACCAATTAAACCAAGAGCTACGCTTGGACCTTGAGAGGACCCTGACACACAAGCACAGCAAACACAGATTGGACCCAGAGCAGCTCCCTCAGACACAAACACCTCTTGTACCTTTTGGAGGAAGAGATGGGTAGACACCAGTACAAAAATACATACAATAACATAAAAAGCAGTATGGCACCACCAGAACCTAGCAGTTCTACAACAAGACCTGAACATCACAGCATAGAAGAATTAGAAGAAAGCGACCATAAAATAACTTTATCAAGATGATAGAGGGCCTTAAAGAGGAATTGAAAAATTCCCTTAAAAATAGAGGAAAAGACAAAGAAAAAATTGGAAGAAATCAATAAATGTCTTAAAGAAAGCCAAGAAAACCAAGGTGAAGGAAGTAGTTCAAGATGTGAAAATTGAAATAGAAGCAATGAAAAAGACACAAACTGAAGGGTTGCTGGAAAAAGAAAATCTGAGTAAAGGAACAGGAGCAAGCATAACCAAGAGAATACAAGAGATGGAAGAGAGAATCTCTGGTGTGAAGGATACAATAAAGGAAATAGATCCATCAGTCAAAGAAAAAACAAACAAACAAACACACAAACAAAAACACTAAAGCCAAAAAAGTCATAAAACAAAATGTCCAGGAAATCTGAGACACCTTGAAAAGGCTAAACCTAAGAATAATAGGGATAGAAAAAGGAGAAGAATATCAACTCAAAGACACAGAAAATATTTTCAAAAAATCTTAGAAGAAAACTTTCTCAACATAAACAAGGAAATATTTATGAAGATACAAGAAGCTTATAGAACACCAAATAGACTAGACCCACCAAAAATCCCCTTGCCAATTAATAATTAAACCACTAAACAGACAGAATAAAGAAAGAATATTAAAATCAGCAAAGGAAAAAGGCCAAGTGACTTATAAAGGTAGACCCATCAGAATTACACCCGACTTCTCAATGGAGACTCTGAAAGGCAGAAGGTCCTGGACAGACATTTTGTAGATACTGAGAGACCACCACCAATGCCAGTCCAGACTACTACACTCAGTAAAACTTTTAATCACCGTAGACAGAGTGCACAAGATATTCCAAGATAAAACCAGATTTAAACAATACCTATCCACAAGTCCAACTCTACAGAAAGGACTAGAAGGAAAATTCCAACCTATGGAAGCTAGATGCACCCATAAAAACACAGGCAATAGATAACCCCACAGCAGTAAACCCCAAACCCCATATCAGCAAACCCCAAAGAGGGAAATACACATACTACCACAAAAAGAAAACAGGAATCAACTATCACTAGTCATTAAAAGTCTTTAACATCAATGAACTCAAATCACCTATAAAAAGACACAGGCATCTTTGTGGATTTCTGTGGGCCTCTCTAACACTTGCTTCTTCCTATTCTCATGTGGTCTTCATTTACCATGGTCTCCTATTCCTTGTGTTCCCTCTCTGTTCTTAATCCAGCTGGGCTCTCCTGCTCCCCCAAGCTCTCTTTTCCTCGACCCTCGCTCTTCATTACCCCCACTCACATCCAGGCTGTTCATGTAGATCTCATCCATTTCTCCGTCATTGGGTTATCCCCATGTCTTTCTTAGGGTCCTGTTTTCCAGGTAGCCTCCCTGGTGTTGTGAGTAGCTGTCCAGTCATCCTTGTTCCACAACTAGTATTCTCCTATGAGTGGGTACATACCATGTTTGTCTTTCTGAGTCTGGGTTACCTCACTCAGGAGGATTTTTTCTAGATCCCTCCATTTGCCTGTAAACCTCATGATGTCATTGTTTTTCTCTGTGGAGTAGTATTCCATTGTGTATATGCACCACAGTTTATTTATCCATTCTTCGGTTGAAAGGCATCTAGGTTGTTTCCAAGTTCTGGCTATTACAAATAATGCTGATATGAACATACAATAGACTGCAGGCAATGGTCGAGAAACAGCCCAAACTGACCTACTCTGGTGATAGGATGGCCAAACACCCTAATTGTCGTGCTAGAAACCCCATCCAATGACTGAGGGAACTGGATGCAGATATCCAC
>CABHPQ010152785.1:0-32615 GCA_902168405.1 Peromyscus aztecus
TGTGTGTGTGTGTGTGTGTGTGTGTGTGTGTGTGTGTGTGTGTGAATGCACATGTGAGTGCCTACAGGAGGCCGAAGTGGGCATGAGATCTCCTGGAGCCGAAGCTACAGATGGTGGTGAGCTTCCTGACATGGATGCCAGGTACCGAACTCAAGACACCCAAAAGAAGCGAGTGCACTTCACCCCAGACTGAGCCATCTCTCCAGACCACCCACAGACAGCTGAACAGACAACTGGAGCGTGAATCTATTATTGAGCTATTCATGCATAAGACTTAAGATCAAACTTTAGAGGAAGAGGCTATTAGATTTTTGTTTCTCCACTTGAGCTGACCTGAGCTGTCCATCTCCACCTAATTGAATGCACAGGCTTTGATTAGCTAGCATTACCACAAACACCACTCTTCTGGGAATGGAGGTGAAATCTTTCATGCATGTGAATCCAGTTAACTCAGAAACAATGCGCACCACGGTAATAGAAAGAAGAAGCAAACATTTGACAATGGTTACAATTTTTGTCGTCAACTATTACATCAGGATTATTCTGTTATCTAACAGAAAGTAGAGAGGGGTTGAGAGAAACTAAGGAGCATCCTGGGCTAACATCACTGGACAGTAGGATGCCAAGATTCTACCAATTCTGCTGGTCTCCACTACCACCCTATAGACATCACAGGTAATGAAGAAAATTGGAAACTAGGGCTGTAGTATGTCCTCATCCTCAAGGTGTTTACATACTAGGAAAGAATTCACACTCCCGTTAATCTTTGTGAGCAAAAGTCAATCCATGATCAAAGATGCCTGGAGGATCTGAAAAGACAAATATAAAAGTGGATTTTTGGCCGGGGTTTGGAGGGATGAGCAGGAGTTCAGCAGGAAGCCATATCCTCAGTCACCACTCTGTTCTCATGAGTTGTCATTCCTTTGGGGGTCAGTAGTCCAGACTTAGGTCACTTTAGCCAATTTCATTGACTTGAGTCTGACCTCCTCAAGGGAAGGTTGTGCTTGCCTTCTTCACATCCCAGGAGCGAGGACATCTGCTTAGTGTTACTGCACGTAAGATGCAGTGACCAGGAAAGGAAAATGGAGAGTCCCGTGTTGCTAGGAGATCACAAAAGATGGAAAAGACCGTGGCCTCTTCAGTCCCAGACTACTTCCTAAAGTGTATGCTTCTAGTGACATCATCTAGGATGCCTTTCCTTCGTAACTCGACACAGTGACGACCAGAGGCTGCTGTTAGGGTTTAGCTGAGCATTCCCTTGGGGAAGAACAGTAACTGAATTTTTTTTTCTTCCCTAGGCATTAGAAAGTTAAAAAAAAAATTCCCAGTGTGGAAAAGAATGCTTCAAATATATTCATTTGTTTTATGTGTATAAGTGTTCTGCATGCATGCATGTATGTATGTATGTAGTATGTATGTGTGTCACATGTATGCCTGGTGCCTGTAGAGGCCAGAAGAGGGCATCAGACGCCCTGGAATTGAAGTTACAGAATTGTGAGCCACCATGTGGGTGCTGGAAACCAAACCCGAGTCTTCTGCAAAAGCAACAAGTGCTCATAACCACCAGGTCAGCTTTCCTTCCTCTCTTCAAGTACATTTAAAACTCACAGGTGCATTTAGTCATGGACACAGCAAGCCGAGGGCTATGTTGTTTGGGAATAGAAAACTTGCCTAGAGTGTACAGGGCCTGGGGTTCAATCTCAAGTTCTAAAAAAAGAAAACCAATTGAAGTAACAATTATTATCTCCACTTTCAAGGCGAGAAAACTGAGCCTTGGAGATACTGAACTTTTTACCCAGCTTCCCGGGAGAGTTAACAGTTTGATTTCTAAAATATTTGCCCAACTTGTTTCTCTATATTTTTTTTAGTGCTTCTCAATGCTTGTATGGATGGTAATTGCTACCACCCTTAAATACATAATCTGAATTTACAAATACATCCTTATTACAGTCAACACTATCATATCCAAGCTTAGAATGACTGCAAATGTTATCAGCTGAGAATAATTCACAAGATCAAGAACACTTCTGCCTTCCTAGTATAACCACTATCTTTTTCACACTTCAAAAATAAAAGCTACTTAAACCCCTCTCACACTCGAATTTTATAGGTTGTATCTATAAGGAGAAAAGCTACATCTGGAGTGTTGTCTGCAACATTGAAAATAATTGGCCACTCTTAAGCCACTAAACAAATTCAATTTGTTATTAAGCTATTATTTCAAAACAGAAACCAAAGCTTATCGGATTTCTTTCCCCCACATATCACCCTGTGCTCCAGAGAGATCTGCTAAATTAAAGATAACAGTTAATGAACTTGGAGACTGCTCTTTGTGTGCTTATCAGAAGCCGGTGTCATTGTTTGACTAGACTGCTCCCAAATGGGGGACAAAATGTGTTTCCATTCCACAGAGATATTAAAATAGGGTCTGGCAAACAGTGAAGATAAAATGAGGGGAAAGAAAAGCTAGCTTCATATTTTACAATAAATATGCCATGTGCTTCTGAGAATTTGCTTAAATCAATATTTTAAGTCTGATGGTTGCTCAATGCTATTAGGCAAATGCAGAGAGTTCACCGCGGGATAGAGCTAAAACACTCCGCTAATTTACATTTATTGATAAGGACTTGGCTGGAGCAGGAACACTCAGCTTTTGCTTCAATAAAGAAACTGGCCTTAGAGTCTGGGATTTAATGTTGCAATGCTAGTGTGGAAACACAGCCAGAAGCTCTCCCCTGTTCTGCTACCATCCAGGCTGGATGCCCCGAACTCTGCCTCTAAGGAGACACCATCCACACAGTGATGGCTCCGCTCACCAGGTCAGTGGCAAGTCATTTGCTAAGAGTCTTGACTGCAGTCGATGGAACCAATCCAGGGAATGTATGAGATTGCTGTACATATCCTCCTGAGTTCACAGGGTTTGGGTAGTGTTTGAAACACAAGCCTAAGAAGACAGGAACCAACCAAGGACTGTGTGGCATTGGGAAAAGGGCCCCGAGCCTCAGATTCAGCAGGTTGACCCCAGACAGCATATTGTCGCATTTTTTTTTCACGTCTTCTCTTGCACAGGAGTCAACATAATGGAAGAGATCTTTCTATTGGCCAAGGTCAGAACACAGGTCACTCCCTGGCTGGGCGAGGGTGAAGAAAGGCAGGTTGTAGTCCCTCTGTCTTCCTTAGGTATGTACATTTCTATTGCCCAGCAAGACATTATCTAACTGGGAGGGGGGATTTCTTAGAAGCTGCTGAAGTAGGGCAGGGATGCCAGGGGACGAGGCTACACACGCTTCTTACGTAAGCTTAGGAAGGACTGGTGATCAGGGGCTGCAGACATGTTGGGAGCATTCTGGAGAGACCCATTAAAAGGACCCTGAGCTAAAACAGGCTTGAAACCATTATACAGCCAGGTACAGGGCTCTGGTTCATTCTAGTTACTTTTTCTGATAGCCCAGCAAACCTAGGTTATAAGCACTGATATTGTTATTTCTTTCTTGAGGCAATTGAAACACCAAATCCAGAGGCTTGTCAAGATCAAGAATGGTTTTCAACCTTGACACTGTTGATATTTGGGGCCACAAACTCTTTGTGGGGCCATCCTGTACACCAGAGGCCCTTCCCACACATCTCTTGTCTCCACCCTGTGGGTACTAAAGTACCCTGACTCACCACAGTGATGAGTAAAAAACGTTTTCAGACATTGCCAAACATCCTCAGGGCAGAATAGAATTGTCACCAGTTGAGAACCACTGAGAGAAAGTAGTTTTCCCAGGTTGCACTAGTTAAGTTTGCTCTCAGACCTGCCTACACCCAGAGCCTACACCACCAACCGTGACAATATCACAGACACTGACAAATTATCATTTATATGCCTTATTTTATACAAAGTGATAGCACACATCCACAACAGGGAGAAGATGGTTGAGTCAGCTAATGGAGTTATCCATCCTCTCAAACACCTGTTTGATCTTCCTGTCTCTGAAATGTTGTATTCTTAGCCAACCCTTCTCCTCCCCTCCACATCCAGCTTCTCACTAACCACCCTTCTTCCCTGTGATTCCGGATTCAATTGTTTCAGATTCCTCACACAGCATAAATAAGAACGTGTCTTTCTGTGCCTGCTTATTTCACCCAGCATGTCCTCCGGGTCCATCCATGTAGCCACAAATAACAAAATGTCTCTGATTTTAAGGACTGAACAATAGTCTCTGGTGTGTACATCTACCATATTTTCTTTATTCATACGCTGGTGGGTGTAAACAAAGCTTAGTTCTTGTGCATGAGCCTTCACTAGGCAAGAACTCACAACTGTCTCTCTGTCTTACTGAGTTGTCTACCTACTCAGGAGTGGATTGGTGGATCACATGTTAATTCCCCTTTCAGCTTTTTTGAGAAACTTCCATATCATTTTTACACAATGGCTGTACTAATTTATGATGATATTTTATCTGTTTACTCCAATGAAGTTTGTCTGAGGATCAGAGGAAAAACTCAGTCACTGTAGTAAACAGAGAGGTCAGGCAACAGCAGCACACATCCTATCACTCGGAAGGCAGAGATCCGTGTGGATCTCTGTGAGTTCAAGGCCACATTGGGAACACAGCCAGGCTTGGTGGTACATACCTTTAATCCCAGCACTAACCACAAAGGTCTGGAGGTCTGTACAGACAGACAGAAAGCGACAGAGCTGGGCAAGAAGAGGAAGTGATGTAGCTGGGCAGAGAGAAGAAATGAGCTGGCAGAACAGAAAGGCATATAGCCATGGGTATACAGGAAGTAGGTCTCTTTGGCGGAGGATCTCCAAGTGGTAAGAACGTGGCTGGCTTCTTTCTGCTTTTCCGACCTCTCGGTTTTAACCCAGGCTCCGGGTTTTTATTAGTAAGACTGTTTAGCAATTCATCTACACTAATTCAAATTCCCCCAGGAATGTTCAAGAGTGCCCTTACCCTTAATAGGATTCATCTTGTTGACACTAGACAGGTATGAGGAGATATGTCAACATGGCTTTGGTTTGCAGTTTTCTGCTGATTAGCAAAGGTGGGAGTTGTTCATGCGTTTGTCATCATTCGTATGCTGTCTTTAGAGAACCGTTTCTTCTAGTTCTTTGCTCATTTTAAAAATGAGGTTGTTTTCTTACTGTTGAGCTCCTTCTATATTTTGGATATTAATTATCAGATGCTTGGTTTGCAAACATCTCCTGTCCATGGATTATTGTTGCCCTCTGGTTTTCTTTACTGTGCAAAACTTTTTTCAAAAGCTAGATGCAATCACGTTTGTCTCTGTCTGCTGTTGCTGTCTGAGCTTTTGGAGTCAAACCCACAAGACCATTGCCTGGACCATTGCTGTATCATGTTTCCTCCTGTATTTTCTTCTAGTAGTTTTACAGTTTCAGGTCGTACACTCTAGTCTTCTGTTCTTTCTGAGTTGATCCTCCCATGTAATGTGCGGTAAGGGTCCAATTTCATTCTTTTGCCTGTGGCCATCCTGTTTTCCCAGAATCCTTTAGTAAATAAGCCATTCTTTTCCCAGTGTGAGTTTTGGCACAGTGGTCAGAAGCCAATTCACCGTGAAAGTGTGGGTGTTCATGGCACACACTGTGCGGCTCTCCCCGACAACACTTCTGTGGGGGACACATTACAAGTTTGATTAACTTCATATTTCTCTGAGGAAATGAAGTTCCACTGAGGATTAGACTTGCCCTATGTCACTTCATTCTCAGATTTTTAAGCAAGGACTCAAAAACTTGTGTTTGGTTTTTGTTTTATTTGGTTTTTATTTGTTTTATTTTAGTTGGCTCCTGGTATTTTTTTTCCAATGTTACTAACTGGTAGAATTAAATTTGGATCCTTGATTAATTAAGGATCCTAAATTAAATTAAATTCCTTGATCAAAATGTTAATAAGAAATATAAATAATGCCTGAATGATTAGGTCATACGATTTTAAAGTAAGTTTTTAAAAAGTCAAAAGAAAGGAGTGGGGGAGAGGGAGACAGGAACGAAGGACAGGAAGGCATCTGGATGCTCTGAGCCTGTCTCCCCACCCTCACTAATGGACCCCCTACATTTAATAAGTCCATTTGCATCCCAAAAGAACTAAAGAGGAAACGTCCTTTGGGTTTCATCCCAGGATGGCTTCTAACATGCTGAGTGTAGTTTTATTTCTGACTCATTGGGAAAACTGAGTCACAAATACCACTTTACCACTTAGCCTTTCAGTGAAGGTCTCCTGGCCAAGACCAGGTCAGATCCAAAGCAGCTTGGAGGGCGGGATCAAATGAGCTCATGGTCCACAACAGAATGGCTGCAGATGCTCAGGAAAGACTTTGACAGCTGGGACCTTCGTGACTTAAAAGACAAACAAAATTCCTGGCTAATCAGGAACCAAGGGGATGTCTAAATAGAACGACAACACGCTTTGGCTAGTTACAAGACCTCCCAATCTCATCCCATCTGTGAGTGAGTGGAGACCAGTAATGATGCTCAAAAATCACTAATGTGCCTGATGCTGACAGTCTGCCATCATCACTGACCTGTCCAGCCACCAGCGGCCACGTCAAGACCTGGAGATTTAGCAGCTGCCCCAGCTTTGGTGAATGTGCAACTTTTAGGAGACAGGCGTGTGGGAGTGGATCTAAGGGAGGTGTGATCAGTGAGCAGGTTAAACCACCTTGTAGCTCTTCTGCCTCTCTGATCCCATAAGCTGCTGCAGCAAGGTAGACAGAGCTTGTAAACTCAACAAGCTGTGTTCCACCCTCAACTCTTTCAGTGGGTTGCACCTTGGCCACAGCCCTTCATTTATTTTTGACTTAAGTTTCACCATCTATAAAATGGGAATAATCAGATCTGCTTCCCCAGAGCTATTGTGAAGACTAGACAGCTGTGTGTATCTAGGGCAATCTCTTGCGTACACAAATCAACAACAACAAAAAACCCAGCCTCTTATCCTGTTTTCTCCACCATGGCTGGCTTCTCTGCTGTCAACGAGCATATATCAAACGCAGTGATGTGAGTTTGATCCCCCTCCCCATTTTACTGAGCTCATAATCCTCCATAATACCCTTTCTTTTAACTTTAAGGAATCTCTCCTTCCTTTCATGAACCACGTTCACTTCCGAGAAAGATTTAATGAAAGCATTGGATGGAGTGGTCCTAAATGCTCTTCCAAGCAATTGCTTCCACGGCAGACTCCTGGCACAATGCTCTATTTACTTAGCGCTGGTTGCACAGAGTCATTCTAAGCACACATCCCTTGTTCTCTGAGAGCACATGCTTGCTGATATTCATTCATGCATATGAACTCATACATCTTTAGAGAGATAAAAGCTTAGCTGAAAAAGATTTCCTTTCTTTTGTTTCTTGATAGAAAAATGATCCCATGAAAAGAATTCCCCTTAAAAACTCCAGATTAATAGAATTCTTAACCAATAGCTGCATGTAGCAAAAATACTAACAAAACCATACACATACCCAGATACCTAATTTGTTATGCCTCTCTTCACTCCAACCAATTGTAACGGCAGGCCCACGCTCATTTCTTACCCATAGAAACATCTCTCAGGAAGGGATACAAAATTGGGGTCCAGAAAAATAGGAAATTTGGGACCACAATATGACTCAGAAGACAAAGGCACCTGCTGGGCAAGCTTGGTCACTTGAGTTCAGTCCCTGGAAGCCACATAAGGAGGAAGGAGAGAACCAACTCCACAAAGGTCTGCTTTGACCTCAGCATGAGTGCAGTGGCACATGCAACCACATGCTCTCACACACACACAACTTTAAAAAAAAAGAATAATTAAAGAAAGATCAAACAATTCAAACTGAAGTGTACAAAGTTTCTGGGCACTTAAAGTTGTTTCTATAGGAAACAGGAACCACATGAACCCAGGACAGCTTTGATGGTGGCCCAACACAAAACTGTAAACTTCTTTTAAACATTATAAGACATTATTTGGGGGAGAATTTTTATTTTATTTTTTTTTTTTTTTTTTTTTTGGTAATGCAACTGGGCAGTTCTGGAGTGTGAGTCTTGTAGGTGATGGTGTTGTGTTATGATGTCAGAGGGATGGGCCTGCCTGGTTCTACAGCTATGCTGAAGGATGCTGTGCTGTGCTGTACAATGGGATCATCAACAAGGTGAAGTTTAGATGGGAAGTAGCTATCAGAGCAGCCCTCCTGATACCCAGCTCTGCAGAGGAAAGATATCCGTCAACTTAGGATTTGCTCTTGACTGGCATCAAATGTCCTTTTGTAGCTTTTGTGAGAGACTCAGTGGGAACTCTTCTTGCATGGGTTGCAAACAGCCTACTTCCTCTCCATGGACAAGTGGCAGGGTGGGTCTATATCCTGGTAACCATGTTACCTTCCTAATGGTGAAAGCATTCTTTACCACCAAGAATGAATGATACATCATAAGCCCTTGTATTGGTTACTTCTCCAATTGTTGTGAGCAAATACTTGACAAAAAAGCAACTTAGGAAGAAAGGTTTCATTTGGACTCATGGTTTGAGAGAATAGTGTCCATGATGGTGAGGAAGGCATGTCAGAGCTCCTATCAGCAGACCGGGAAGCAGAGGAAGGAGAACGTCAACATGCCTCTGGCTCCCTCCTTTTCCCTTCTGTTCAGTCTCACACCCAAGCACAAGGATCATTTCACCCACAATCAAGGTGGGTCGTCTCAACAGTTTCAGCCTCCTTTGATCTCTGAAAGATACACTCAGAGGTGTGTCTCATAGATGATTTCAAACAAAGTCAAATTGACAATGGAGAGTGGCTAATAGAGTGCTCTTCAGCTACATGTGGTCATACTCATCCTGGTCACTAAGTTCAGGTGACCATTTTGCAAAACAATTTGTGCATGTGCCTTTTAATGACTCTGCTCTACCCTATTTCCAAATGAAGCACCCACTATTTACCCAGGAATAGAAGTAAAGTGCCTTTGATGTGATGGTACCTGGGATGAGGGACAGTCATACCATAGAAGAAACACAGGAGAGATCCGTTAGCTTCCTGACTCATGGGATCATCAGCCTGTCCCTTTACATGATACATAAATGAATTTCCATCTTGTCCAAGCTGCTTCCTTTGAGTTTCCACTGACAGCAGGATGCAAGCCTCGCACAACAGATGAATGTAAGTAAGATATCAGGTTAATCCCCCAAAGCTTATTGATTTCCCAGGGGTCTCTATGGGCTCTTGTTCAGCTCTTGCTTATCCATTTTGCTTTGAATGAAGTGCTAGCATGTACATTACTTCTAGAGTGGCCAACCATTGCCGAAAATGAGGTTGTAAAATAAGCCCCATTTCTAAATTGAGAGGGCCCTGGACACACACATGATATATAACCACTTTCCTTTGAGGCAGCAGCTGGCTAGGTGGAGAGCAGTCTTCCCAGCATGCCACATCTGGGCAAACTCCAAGAGCCAATCCCTCTTTCATTTTGTCAAAGGAGTAGAAAATGACTCGTCTCCAGCATGGGCTTAAGTGTCTCCTGATTTATTTACTTACCTGCATTCAATTAGAAATGTGCTCTTGTTTGCAATTTATTTATAGATGTCATCTGGGTTGTGCCGGCTCTTGACTATATGTTGTGCACTTCCCCTGAACAGAGAGGTGTGTTTACAAAGCTCTTCCCCGTAATTAGTGTCACTCAGTGGAACAAGGAGTCTCTGTTTCATACCCACCACAGCTGTCATCCTCCCTCCAGAAGGAACTGCACTGACGGAACACTTTAGTCACCCATTTCTTCAGAAAGTAACATGAAAGGTGTTTTTGCAGTGGCTGGGCTCCCAGGGAAGGAAGCCACATCAGGGATCCCACTCTGTGACAGTCCAAGAGAACCCCCTCTATCACATTTCCAATAAGTACGTCTTTCTTTTCAGTAATGCGGTGGCATAAAAACAAGGCAGCAAGGCAGGCAGGCATTTTGGGTTAACTTGATCCTCTCAGGAGGTGGCAGATCTCGGATGACACATTAATTGGTGGCTGTTGGCTGGGGTATCCCACACATGTGAATGCCAGTGAGCGTGTTTGAGTGGTGGGAGCTGAGGGATCCCAGAGTATTCTTATGAATATATATATTTCATTAAAATTCCAATAAAAGGATTGTATCTATTTGAGAAAAAACAAGATGTTCCACTGCTGTTTAATTTTTCTGCAGAACACTACTCTAGTACCATGAATTGTTTGAAGAAAATCATGGTAGAGGTAATACTTTGCTCCAAACATGAAGTGTTATTGAAACTTCAAGACGCTTTTTAAAAATACTCTGGCCCTCTCTGATGCTTTGAGGACTTCTGACATAGTTTCGGACCAAGCAGATTTTGTCCCATGGTATGCCAAGTGCCAGAAGCAAGCAAATGAGCTGAGGGTGAAGGGACTGGCCAGACTCATGCTAAATAGTGTCATCCCAAGGTGACAGAATCATCAGCGCTCTGTCTTCCCACCCATCAATGGGATGTGTGGACTGCAGATACTTCTTTCTCTTGTTGAGTCAAGTCAAGTCAAGATATAATAGCAGATGGAAGCTTCTTGGATGAACTGCTGTTGTCCTAAAGATGCCTCTTATATAACAAAAGACATCACCAAGTCAGGTTTAAACCACCAGTGTAGGCAGAATTTTTTGTTGTGACCACTGATCAGCTCTGTCCCACCAACCATTCCCAAATAACTATGCAGAAACATACTATTAATTATAAATGCTTGGCTGATAGCTTTGGTTTGTTACTAACTGGTTCTTACATTTCAAATTAACCCATATTTATTAATTTACATGTTGCCACATGGCTCATGGCTTGTTACCTCATTTTCTACATGTCCTGCTTTCTCTGCATCTTGTTTACAACCCCAAGATTCCACTCTTCTTCTTCCTAGCATCCTCCTAGTCTGGCTCTCCCGCCCAATCTCTTCCTGCCCAGCTATAGGCCAGTCAGCTCTTTATTAACCAATGAGAGTGATACATATTTACAGTGTACAAAGATTGCTCCACAGCATATGTATGCTTTCTCTGGGGGTTGTCATAAAGAATGTCACCTGTAGTGGTATTTGCTTCACCCATGACCTTGGGCTATTCGGCCCAAAAAAGGAGATGCTTCTTGCCTTCCCAGGTGACCTCTTAAAAAGAGAAGAGAGAGATGGCTCAGCGGTTAGGAGCACTGACTAACTTTCCAGAGGACCTGGGTTCAATTCCCAGCACCTACATGAATGTACCTAGCTGTCTGAAAATCATGCCCCCCCCCAAAAAAAAGAAAGCTGCCACGTGACCCCTCCCTCCTCTCTTTTAAAAAGGCCATAAAGCCCAAGGTCATGGGCGGAGCAAATACCACTACAGTCACTCCTCAGGTTGTGTAAGTTACTGTAGCACCTACAAGGGAGCCAACCCCAAAATAAACCCATACAGTGTATCTGAACAAAAGGACAATACTGAGTCAGATCTTAAACAGTGACAAATGATGAATATACAAGCTTGCTCCTTTTCGAGTTATGGAGCTTCTACTACCAGAGACAAGGCACGTCAGTCATTCTTAGCTGATGGTTTCCAGTTGTGGATATCAAAGCCATCTTAGGTAACCCACTCCCATGAGGACTGTAAGAACGAAAGGAACTAAGCATGTGAAGTGGGCCCAGCCCGGAGGAAGCCCTGGTCACGTGGTGTATATAGATCATGATTATTAACCAGGAGATTCTTCCAGGCCGGTGATGAGGTTGTCTACCATATGGCTCCGCCAGCGCACAGAGCTATGGGGAATGAATTCCTGGAAGGAAGAGACCTTATCTGAATGAAAACTCCTTCGTTTCTATCATCCTCCAGCCCAATGCCAAAGATTCCATGAGGAATAAGCAGAATAGTGTTGCTATTATCACATGGCAAACATAGTAATTCTATCCCTATCATATGGCACCAGAATAGTGCCCCTCAAATTACTCTTGTTTATTAAAAAAATAATTTGAAGTGAACTAAAATCAGATACCTTAAAAGTGCCAACCAGAGCTAGTTGCACGTGGTTTCCATGAGTGGTCCAATTATCTAAACTGTTTGATTTATTTGGAGGATGTTAATTACATTTGTTCCTTTCACTCATCACTATCCATTTATTACCAAACTTCATGACTGTGAACTATACATTCCTCCATAGCATATGGGCCACATAACTCTCTTGGATAACTAATTAACAAGGATTTTCCCCCTAAACTGTAATTATAACAAAATATGGTACATTTAGCTTAATTTTCTATTTAATGCTTGAAGGTGCATAGGAAATGCAGCTCCGTGGCCCAGAGCAGGGGAAAGCTGCCATGTATACACTCATTCTCAAGAGAAGGTCTGGGAAACAGATGTTCTGAGAAGCAAGGGCGAGGGGAGGCTCCTGCACAAGTCTCTATGAAATGATATCGATGATTAAAGGCCAGGATGTAGTTCACGTTCATTAATAGATGGAAGGGATGGGAGCAGGAACTCACAGAGTTATCAAAGGACATAAAAGACATGGCTCTCGGCACAGCAACCTGCTGTCCTCTGGCTTCTTGGCCATCTTTCTTTCTCCTTTGTGTAGTCTAGCGGGGGGACAGGCAGGTGATGGGCAGCCTCTGGGTGTGAGCAGGAACTATCTCGTGTGAGTAGAAAGCAGTATGGAAAACTTTGAAAACACTAGTGTGTGTAACTGATGATGGTTTGTGCTGAATCGTTTCGTGAAGTTACACAGAAGAGAGTGATAGACTCCAACAATCATGCGTTGCACGTCAGAACTCCAAAATGCCTTCTTCACTCATGCCTACATTTAGTTCTGGTCCTCCGCCACCCCGGCCACTGCTCACAGCTCTTCATTGTGTGGTAAAAACTAGACTCGAAGTCTTTTGAGTCCATTAATTGTAGCAGAGATGTGTATCATCCGCCTTGGAATACATTTGCCTTCTATCACCCCATTGAAGTGTTTTACGGGAGTTGGGGTGCAGCGCAGTGGTAGAGCACTTGCTTAGCATGAGCAATGGCCTTGGTTCTACACTGGTGCCACAGAACAATGCATAAAGGTGTCTAATGGAGATTTGTGAGAACATCATGTACTCGGGAAAAGCTCAAAACCCCTGGTAACTTCGAGCACTCTTTTATGCCATGACTTTTATAAAGCCCAACACAAAGAGGTTAGTGCTAAAGCAGGGACTGTCTACCAGACACAGTGGCACACAACCGTAATCACTGCACTTCAGAGGCTGAGGCAGGAGGCTCTCAGTTTCAGCTAGGGCCATTATGTCATGTGAAGTAAGGCAGTCCTAGATATGTGTTATCTGAATTTTAATGTATATGAAATGTATATGTTATGAAAGTAGAGAGGGGACTGGAGAGGAAAAGAGGAGGCCTGAGGGAGCCAGGGGCCAGGGAGGGTGACAGAATATACATGACATGAAAGCAGAGGGTTCTACTAGAAAGGCAAAAGGGACAAAGGGAGGCCTTGGTGAGTAAATAACAAGTATACACAGACATATAAATGCATCATGGTAAAACCCATCACTTGGTATTCCATTAGAAAACATTAATTAAAAATTGAATTAAAAGAAAAGAAAGAGCCAGGCAGCGGTGGCACACACCTTTAATCCCAGCACTTGGGAGGCAGAGGCAGGTGGATCTCTGTGAGTTCGAGGCCAGCCTGATCTACAAAGCAAGTTCCAGGGCAGCCAAGGCTACACAGAGAAACCCTGTCTCAAAAACAAAAACAAAAAACAAAAAGAAAGAGAAGTATTATGTCACCTACCTGGGAAATCCCAAGTTAAGCTTGCTTCAGGTAGGGTGTACATGAGCCTCCCTCTCCTTCTCAGCCTCCCTCCTGTAGTCTGCCTCCATCCTGAAGCTCCTCACAATGCCTTCTTCTTGCCCCGCCCCTGAAGCTCAGAGCTCTTAGGGTCACAAACACATACCTGGTTTCCATTCTTACGCTCTCACATCAGGTGGTCTATCTCCCAGGGCCAGAGAGGGGAATTTATGTCCAGAAACTAGCAAGAGTTTTTCCATCTTATCTATTACTGAATTCATCCAAAGTCCTGGGATTATAGGTATGTGGTGCCACACCCAATGTGCCCCCCCCCCTCTTCCCACCATCTGATAAAGTGGAGGAGGGAAGACTTTCCAAAGGAGACTGGAATGACTGTAAACCAAGAGGAGAAACCGACAGGTGTGCCGAGCAGGAGCCAGCAACACCTGGCTTCCTTGACTCAGTTGTCTGTCCCTGGTGGGTGACCTCTCATCTCTCAGATGCTCCATGGAATGAGGCACTTTGGAGGGAAAGAGATGAGTGAATAACGAACCCTTTGTAAATAGACATAGATACACATATGAGTACGTGCTCACACAGAGAGAGCTCAGGCCACTCCTTGGGGTAGGCTTTCCCATTTGGGCTCTGAAAGGCAAAACTAGCACCCAAACTGCAAATGATAAGTGCTGTTTTAACGCCTCTGTCTGTAGAGAAAATGCTTTCCTTTTTCGATTGCTCCCTGGCACCCAGTCTGTCACTTAGAAGGTCTTGATTAGAACCAACAGTGAATAAGCCAAACTATTTACCTGTAATAAAATCAGAATTGATATTTCACAGTGGGCATCGAGCCAGTCACCGTCTTCCAGAGCCTCCATACTAGAAAACTCACAGCACTCTCTCCAGTGTTTAGTATACATTCAGTAGAAAAAAAAAAAAAAATACGTAAGCTCCATTAACCTGATCAAATGGATGAAGAAGAGACAAATGCGGGAATCAAAGAGAAGAGGGAAAATGATCGTGTCCCATGCCCTAATCATACAGCACCTCCCCATGCCCTCCACCAGAACTAAGGTCCCTGGTTAAACCGAAGATCATCCACACTGGCATGACTTGAGAAATAATTGGCACTTGGCTGCTTCTGGGTCGACTTTCTCACTTGGTTCACGGGGTATAAGGACTCTGAGAAGATGAAAAGTTGTAAAACTATTCTATTGGCTCTGGCTCCAAATATCAACACCAAGCTTTTCATTCTCCTTCTCCTCTCTTCTGACACCAGTTTGCAGGGGTAGGAGTGGGGGCGCTTGGGACAGGAGGCTAGTCAAACCCATTGCAATCCAGTGGTAATGTATTGCTAATTTGACTTGCAAATAAGGTTAGCTAAGAATGAAAGTGTGCTCCAGCTGCACCCCCGTGTCTTCAGAGGTCAAGTAAATCAAGAAGCAGAAACTGGAATTAGGCAAAGGTACATTTCAACCTTCTAAGGTTAAAAACTATCCAAGGACCCCACAGAGAACTCTCCAAACAACAAAATCACAGGATAATTGAACCATTCCGCTCTGGTCGGCCGTGGTTGCTATGTAGAAGACGGCATTCACCTGGGGTAGTGAGTTTAGTGGTAATGACTCCAGAGACTGGGCTCACAGAGCTGAGGATGATCCAAGAGGCTCATGGCCGTGACGCCCTTGGTGAGCCCGCAGCTGGCAACGTTTGCCTGTGGAACTCAGTTTCCTGGACCACATGTCTTTCCCCAGCACTATTACTATCATTTAAGAAATAAGAACAAGCGCTGAGCCAAAGTCAGGTTGGGTCTGCCATAAATAACTTCATGTTCAAGGCAATTTACGCAGCAGCCTGGTGAGCCGGCCAAGAGGCTGGCACACACGCCACCGTGTGCATGGCCCAGTGGGGAGCGTTCTGCACAAGGAATGTGGCTGTTGGCACAGGTTTGTTTTCTACCTGGACCAGCTTGAATCACTGTCTCCTTGCCAGGAAACCCGGCGGACCATTGGGAGTCCTTTAAGAGAAAAGCCATCTATTTCGTGTGACTTGTGAATGGAAAGATGGATGCTGTCAGCGAGCGGTTTTGCCGCCAGATTGGGGCTAAGACGAGCATAATGGGAATTTAGATTATACAGAAAGACCTTTTTCATGGACCTCATTTAGTAATAGCTAACAATAATGACAGCTTCCAGTATTGTATGCCTATAAAGGGCCAAGAAGATTGCTGGCTTGCATTTACAGCCAATAGATACAGTGATCCCTCAGCATCCAGGGGGATTAGTTCCAGGACCCCCTGGAATACATAAACCCCAAAGTGCACACGTTCCTCATATAAAATGACATGATATTAGCATATAACACATGGCGTACCCTGTGTACTCTGAGTTTTCTCTCGATTACTGATTGATAAATACCCAGTTCAAGGCAAATGCTCTTAAATACTGAACTAATTGTTTAAGGAATGACAGAAGAAACAGGTCCATCCATGTCCAATCCAGATTCAATGTTTAACGAATATTTTTTTAGTCATTGTTGATCTTGCAGATTCAAAACTAGCAGACAAGAAAGGGATGATTTTAGTATCACCATGCCAGAGGGTGTGTGTGTGTGTGTGTGTGTGTGTGTGTGTGAGAGAGAGAGAGAGAGAGAGAGAGAGAGAGAGAGAGAACAAGAGAGAAAGAAAGATCACTTTATGTTCAGAGAAAACATCTGACTTGGACAACCTAGGACAGCATTGGCATTGAACTAGAGCAGTAATCCTGAGACCCTTTAATGCAGTTCCCCATGCTGTGCTGACCCCCAACCGTACCATTATTTTCTTTGCCACTTCATAACTATAATTTTGCTACTGTTATGAATCATAATGCAGATATCTGTGTTTTCCAGTGGTGTTAGGTGAACCCTGCAAAAGGGTCATTCCACCCTGAAGGGGTCTCGACCCACAGGTTGAGAACTACTGAACTATGCGCTCAGTTCTCTGCAGCGCTGAGCCCATGTCCTCCTGCCTCAGTCTCACTATCTACAGCCTTGCCTTCCTCCTGCTCTGTGCCATGGGAAGCTGCGTGGGTCGCTGGCAGTACTACCCAGACCAAACCTTGAACCTGACCAGTGCTAGAATAGATACCAAGGAATCTCAGCTTGCAAAACAGCCCTTCCCCCAAAGTCGGGCAGCATTTCCTTCTGCACTGGACACTGTCTCCCCACAACCTCCCTGGCCAGAGCCTCCCAAGTCAGAGCACTGGGTCCAAGATGAGCTTTCAAGCCAGGTGGGCAGTTTGGAACAGAACATTCTCTCACGGATCCCAATCCTCCTGAGCTCAGGATGGAAGGCTCTGCAAACAAATGGTTTGAATTACAGGGAATTTGAATGTGTTCCCTCGTCTTGGACAGAGCTGATGCAATTATGAAATAACCCCATTTTTTAAAGTGTGTTGTCCATATGCCATTACAGCTGAGTCTTTTCATGAACAACAGACGTCTGGCCATTTCATGCAGAGTCACACCCCACATGCAAAGTGGACATACATCATAGGGGAAGGATTCTGAAGTGCAGGGGAGGCTACTGCATGGAAGGGTCAAGCTTGAGACCTGGACGGGCCGGAGGATGGATGGCGCAGGTTGGCATTACTCGGAAAAGAAACAACAGCTGTTTAATGGTTGGATAAGAATTAGAAAAATCTCAGAATTTGCCAAGATGGAGCAAATGTTATGAGATAGTGAATGCTGACATCGAGACAAGTTCTGATGGGTGTCCCCACTGCTGACTCCATTTTTTTTTTAAAGAGGGAAACTTGTGGTGTAAGAATTTTCTATCCTCAGATTTAATGTAAACACTCCCTCCCATCTTCCTTTCTAATTGGAATTAAATCATATATCTCTGAGCTGTGCAGAAGGGGGGCTGGTCACTTTGCAAATCAGTTAGGAAATGCATCTACTCCGGCCTTGAAATGCAAAGTGGATGGAACCATATGGCAAATATCCCAATAAAAGAACATTAATTGAGGGGCCAAAACTGCACACAGTGCCTTGAGAACTATTTGTTTTTTTTCAAATTAAAACTGCATGTTTGCACATTTTGAGTCGATTTGGTTGTTTGACTATTTTTATGGTATTCTGAGGCTCCAAAGCCATGATACACAAGCTTTGCTTGAATGAGCTGAGAGAAAGAAGCTGCAGATATCCACAGAGGCTCTTAACGCTCCTCTGCCTGTCTTCCTGGGCTCTGGCTCTCACATCTGCACTCACTGAACCTCTTGCCTATGAAGCTCCAACCCCTCTCTCCCATCATAGAACCTAGAGGAAACTTGTTTCTAAAAATGGGAAATATGTGAATGTCCTTGGCCAGTCCTCATTTTATCTGTCCTTCAAGGCCTACCCTGGGGAACATAATATGGTCAATTCCCCCCATTTATATGGACCAGACTTCTAATCTCTGAGCCATATCACTCATGGCCATTGGGCACTGACACCCACGGGTCCTGGCTTGTGGTAATCCACTGTAGTGGAACACTCTCCCTAGATCCCACTTTCTCCGGCTGCTAGAAAACGGCCCTCAGCTGTTCACCATCTTTGAGAATTGTTTCTGTTCGTAAAAGGTGCCTGGCCCAAAGTGACGTGTGCATCTAGCAGCAACTGGCATCCAAGCCTGATTAATACAGGGCAAAGGCCTGCAGTCCTCGCCACGCCCTGACACCCAAAGGCAGCACAGTTCTGAGGGATCAGCTCCTGTTTTCATGGGATCAACTAAGGCCTTTGGGGAGACAGTACTATGGTCTGGCTATGCACCCCCTCCCCCAATTCCTATGTTGAAATCCTAATCCCTAGATGGCTTTAGGGGCTGGCCTTTGGAAACCCATCAGTCTTGAAATTCTCAGCTTCTGTTAAGAAACGCAAGTTGTTTCTAAGTTACCCAGTTCAAGGCATTTTGTTACAGCAGCCCAAGAAGATTAAGAAAGCTGGACTCCATGTCTCCAAGTCATCCTGTGTCCTGTGACTTCCTTCTGCAAGTGTCCTCCCCAAGCAAGAGCTTTCTTTCCTGGGCACTTCCATCTCAGGATCTGCTTCTTGGAACCTGGCCTGTGCCACTCACCCAGCCCTCTAGTGCCCCCTTCTGGTTATGCTGGGTCTGGTCTGGATATGGCCAGAGCTTAACCAGAGGCTCAGTTCTGCCAGTGGTAGGGCTGGGCTTCTGCTTGAATCAACATGCTAGGATAATCTGCACCACCACCACCACCACCACCACCCCGGTGAGGACAAGCCCCAGCCGTGATGCCTGCTCAGTGTTGCTGGGCCATGCCCCCTATGCACAAGGTCCTGGCTGCTGGCTGAGGACCTGGTGAAGCCCCGCTCTAGCCTTTCTTCACCAAGCATCATCAGTTCCGTGCTCCTTTCCAGCTCCCACGCACTGACCATGTGCCAGACTAGGCCAGGTCACTACTACATTTTGCCCTTGAATAGAGTGTCTCATTCTCTCACTGGGTCGAAACACTGCAAAGAGCAGGACCAACTCCTTCCCTGCTCCTCACCTGCTTGGCCTTCATGGACCCTCATGGATAAGTTATGACCAACCTTGGATCTGCAAGCAACTCTGCTCCCCAACTACACTCACTAAACGACCTTATCCATCCATTCCTCTGCTCACATCATGCCTCTCCATCAATGACAACTCCAAGTCCACTTCCGGAACACAACTTTCCCATCCTGACTCCTTACTATAGCCGGAGGTTTTCTCTGGTCCCGCCTGGCCCTGCAATCCCTCAGCTGTTTATAAAAATAATCACTCAGAGGCTTAATATTATTTACAAACTGTATGGCCTATGGCGGGCCTCTTGCTAGCTAGCTCTTCTATCTTAAATTAAGCCATTTCTATTAATCTATGTTTTGCCACATGTTCCACGGCTTTACCAGTCTGCTGGCATGCTGTTCCTTGGGCTGCAGCCGGCATCTCTCCAGACTCCGCCTTTCTCTTTCCTGTCTCTCTCCTTGGACTTCCCACTGGCTGCTAAACTGCCTTGCCATAGGCCAAAGCAGCTTATTTATTAACCAGTCACAGCAACACATATTCACAGCATGCAGAGAGACATCCCACAGCACCTTATTCCCAGAAAAAGGCAAATGGACAGGGTCTAGTGAGTGTGGCTTCAGTCCCTCAGAACTTCCACAGCAGGGCGTTGACTAGACAATCAATAGGTAAGGGCTCCTTGCTACTGGAGGTCTCCCAGGCATAAGTCATATTCCTGGGGACAAATCAATGTGAAATAAGAAATGGCTATGGGGCACCACCATTGATGTGCAGACCAGGCACTGTGCTAATTATGACAGGGATGTGTGTGAGACAAAAGAAGGTACAAACCTTTTCCAAAATGGCCCGCAAAATCCCTACCATTAGAGAGATGTTTTACGTGGGAGATAAAGACAAGACATCCACAGGGAATACAGTACCGAGCAGGAAGCAGGCGTCCTGGGCAACCCAAGGGCATCTCTCTCTCTTTGAATAGTCAACACAACAATCCAACTGAGAAGAAAACAAAATACCTGCTCACTGGGCATGAATGGCCGCTGCTGTGGTCCAGTACAGAGTTTAGTCCTGGGATCACTCACTGAATTAAAATGATGGGAGAAAAACATTACCTCCCTAATAATAACAGGGATAAATGTGAAATATTAAGTCTCAAAATCTTAAAGAAAAATCAACAGCATAGGAAAAGTATTTATGAGGAAGTCCAATGTCAAAGCAGAACAAGGCCACACCCACCTCTGATGACAGTCACATGTACAAAAAAAAACCCCAAGTGAATTCTTCAAAGGAGTCACGTAGTTAGTGACAAGTTAGAATGCAAGTTAAGACTGGAGTTTTAATTAATGGCAGAGTCAAAATTAAAACTAGTAGCCTGCTATTAAAAACCAAAAGGTAACAACTAACCCACAAAGCTAACGAGACTGTCAGCCATGTTAAAATAAGCGTTCAAGGCAAAAGCGGCAACAGGCTCACTGTATCGGCAAGGCCAGATTTATGGGTCCATGTGTCAAAATGGCTACCCCATTTTAAGAGGGACATTAGCATCCATCAATAGGAGATTGGTTAAATAAATTACAGTAATCCACACAATGGAAACCAGGCAGCTATTAAAATGATGATGTGTAGCTACTTTTATTGACATGGGGAAATGTCTATGACAAGTTAGTTAATGAGGAGAGCAAGCAGGTTCCTGAGTGGCCTGTACAATCCGATCCAGTTAATACAAAGTCATGGATCTATATGTTCTAATGTTTCTAAAATGCTTACTTCAGGACCAGAGATGGCTCAGTCAGTAAGGTGCTTGATGACCTGAATTCAATACCCGAAGTCCATATGTTGAAAGAACTGGCTCCTACAGGTAGTCTTCTGATTTCCACGTGTATACCAGAGCACTGTGCAAGCACACGTGCACACACACACACACACACACACACACACACACACACACACACACACACGCACATACGCACACACACGCACATACGCACACACACGCACATACACACACACACACACACACACACACAAACACACACACCACAGTCAAATCTGAAAGAAAGAGAGAAGGGGGGAGAGAGGGAGGGGGGAAGGAGGAAGGAAGGAAAATTATGATGATTATTGCCAAGCTGAGATTGTAGGACACAGAGATGGGTTGGATGGCATGGATGGCAGAGGGGGATTCAGTGGGAGGTGGAGGTATGGAGAGAAAGGAAACAGTTCCGTCCACATGGTTGTCAGTGCTCAGGAGTTTCCAAGCTTCCCCTCCACCTAGCCAGAGGGGGAGCAAGCTAAGTCGCCTTCACCAGACAGACAAGCGGCCACTACAAACCAGTTACCACCCTCTGTGTTCAGAATGCAGACGCTGAGCCTTTGGAGGTTAGATGTCCACATCAAAGCTTGGGGAAGTTAGGCTCTTTGCTGGGACTCTGAGGGAGAACCTCCTCGCTGCTGTAAGGGGGGCTGTGGGCATTCCGTGGCATTTCGCAGTATCCTCTGATTGCGGCACCTGTTTTCAGTCTCTTGTCTCCATCTTCACACGGCCTTTGCCTGTGAATGACCCGCTCTCCCTCGGCCTTCCTCTTATAAGAATGCTTGTTTAAAAGGCTTAGGTTATATTTGAATGATCCCGGGATGATATCTCCCCAAGATCCTTAATTACATCTGCAATGACTTTTTCCCAAAGTTCCATTGCAGGTAGGTCCTGGGTGTGCATACCTTTAGGGGTGAGATCGCTCCACCCACTGCAAATGGCTGAGGTGACAACGAGGTAGACGTGAAGTATGCTCTTCCTAGATGTGTGTGTAACGCGTGGGAACCAGAGAAGTGGGCGGAGCAGCACGGGACATATCCGTATCAAGACCTGACTAATCGCTCGTGTCAGCGGTTCCCACTAGACGATGCATTAACAGTAAGGATGCTACCACCTCTGGCCCCGTAAAAATGAGACACTCGTTTATCAAATAAGACTTGTTTTGTTTTGTTAGAGACACAGTCTCACCATGCAGCCCCAGCTGGCCTGGGACTCAGAGTGTAATATGGGCAGACTTTCAACTCATGGTCCTCCTCAGCCTCCTGAGTGCTGGTATTACAGATATGAGCACTTAGCCTGGCTTTATGTAAAAAGCACACACACACACACACACACACACACACACACACACACCAAACAAGCAGAGCACAGGTATATATACCACATAGATGAATAGTGAATGTATCTATGGTGTTTTTATGGTGTTTTCATGGAATAGAGGGGTATTTAGGGGGAGAAAAGCAGTAAGGCTCACTTAAGGAACAATAATAAATACTTCAGTGAAGTAGCCCAGACCCCTACAGCAAGAACCATGTCTAGTCAGCACAGGGTAGGCAAAGTGCTGATTCAGTAATTAAGTAAATGGGTGAAATTTCAGGGAGACAGACTGGGCCCTTTGCCAAGTACGCACTAGGTCCGCCCGCGAGGTGGTGAGCAGTCCATCTTCCAGCATTCGGGCGGAAGCCGAGAGAAGACGTTTCCCCAGGAGTATGTCAGGTCAGGACTTGTGCAGAAATGTTTGTTCCGTTGGCTCAGTACACGACACACAAATGCCTCTGTACTGTGGACACTCTGGGACATTGGTCTAGCTGCTTTGTTGTTTAGACGAACCAGCCCAATCGTTTGCAGGTCTGCATGTCTCTCAACCTTCACTCTTGGGAAATAGTCAGTAAAGTGCTTCTCATGCCAGCACTCTTATAACAAAAAAAAAAAAAAAGAAAGCGTCAGGCTGTGACACATGTTTAAAATCCCAGTGCTAGGGAGGCAGAGACAGCAGGAGCCCTGGAGCTCCATGGCCAGCCAGCCTAGCCTACTTAGCAAGTTTCAAGACAAGTAACAGACTTTATCTCAAAAGAAAGGAAGGATGGGGAAGCGGGCATGGACAGCACCTGAGGAACAACATTTGAGGTTGACCTCTGGCCTTTCCCATTCGTTTGTATGCCTGCACACACAGACATACACACATGCACACACAAACACACACACACATGCATACACACATGCACACACACGCATAAACACACGCACACATGCACACACAAACACACACACATGCATACACACATGCACACATGCACACACACACACATGCACACACGGACACACACACACACATGCATACACACATGCACACACGCACACAGGAAGCTGCTGTTCCTGTCCGGTCGGCCCCTCCCCCAGCTGGGGACTGGCACGTCACATATATCGCCTATTTTGTTTGTTTATTTTTGCTCTTTTCCCTCCACTAGCTTGTTTTAAAATAGGCGAAGCACACTGAAAATTAAAGGAATTATCAAAGACTGTGAGTCTTAGGTAATTCAAACTCTCTTTGCAGTCTGTCATCAACAATAGTTCTAGTTTGGTCCAGTTACAAAGCTTGATGAGGTTTAATAGCATTAGAGAGCAACGGTCCCACTGGAAAAACAAATTAAACATGCAAAACAGGGGCAAAAAGTAAGCCTTGTGTTTACATAGGAGGTGGTTTAACCTCCTCCTCAATTACCCAGAAATGGGGCAAAATGGCAAGATAATTGATCAAAGGGTCTATAAATCTGAGCCACTTAAAGCAGCTGGTGTTTCATCAACAATGTGTGATGCCAAGGAAGACTTCAAAACAGGAAATATCAGACTCAAGCAAGAGGCTGGCTGTGATAAGTGTATTTTTGGATTTAACACAATGATTTACAGATGTCCCTAGAAACCTGTGGGCAAGCTAGGCCATCGTGGGCCACACTCCCTCTTCAGTGGCCCTAACTTCACAGCACTGCTCAGCTTCGGCCCAGTCAGGGGAAGGGGCAGGAAACCTGTTTCATGGCATTGCATCCCGAAGACACAAGAACTCGGCAAAGCCATCGCTGTCAGAGCTCTTAAGCATCGGCTCACACGGAACAGAGCCACACGGGAAGCACTGGCCTGACAAATTGTGAGTCCCTATTTCAGAAAGTACATCCAGAGAATTCATACCCCCCTCTCCTGTTAGCACCATACGGTGCCAAGGGTAGAAATGGCCACATTGCAGGGAGGGGGGGGTGGGCCTGAAATTCTATCATTGGCAAAGAGGCCACCTTTCATGGCTCCAACTGGATATGAAACATCTAACTCTAGGGAGCGTTTTTCAGAGAGAGACAGAGACAGTGAGAGGGGACTTAAACAAGTTGGCAACGAGTCAAAATTGCCGCGGTTCCGATTTTTATGAATGTTTAGCTTTGAATCTGGGTCTGTTTTCTCAGTGCAGGAGCTTTGGGCAGAGAGCCAGCCCCAGAGGAACAGATTTAATCCAAAGACTTTGCTCAGCAGTGTCACGCCACCCCGGCTGGAAGGCCAGTGTGAGGGGAAACTCTGGAAACTTGTAGAAATACAATCACCAGCAGATCCCCTAGTGTGTGACCCGGCACCGACACAATTATAACCTGATCCACAGTGAGAAAGAGCCCATAATGCTGGGACAGGTGGCTTCCGTCAACAGACATGGAAGTCGTTGTTCTGTGAGATGAGAATGGTCATTCCTTTTGAGAGAGAAACTGCCCGATATGCTGACTCAAATGAATTGCTCAGACAGCTGCTGGATTCACTGTTTTCCCTCTGAGTGGTGACTGTCACAGTTAGGTCACTACTAATCACAGATGCCTGTTACTCACAACAGCTGAAGGACAAGGACACATCTCTAAGGTTCAAGTGCAAGTCATAGGTAGCCTTTGTTTGCCTTCACCAAAAATGTATTTGCATGTAGATATCCTGGAATATTATCTACACCACAAGATATGCAATGATATCTAAGAGGTGTCCCCTCAATATCCTAAAAGATGTTTTTCAAAGGATGACATATCACAGCCGAATCCTACCAGGAGTTTGTGAAAATCTCAAATGCCTAATCCTTCCTAAACACATCAACCCAACCCCTGAAGAAGTGTCCATTTGGGACGCTCCCCCTAGAAGCTTAATTCTGATAATAGTCGAGAACAGCTTCCCCAAAGTAAAGTGCCTCCTGACAGGATAAGGTGGCCAGTGGACTCCACCTCGGCTTGGAAGGGTCTGTGCAGATGGTAAGTGCTCAAGAAATATTACTCTACTGCTATTGCTGATCAGAATGACCACTCAAAAGGCTTCTGACAGTCAGGTCATCCTAATGGAAAAGAAGAAAAACAGATGGAAACTTGACCATGCCTTAAAAATACACAGTGTTTATTCATTGACCCAGACATATCCTTTAAGAGCTGTTTTCTTGTCAAGGATACCTGAAACTCTTTGAGAGTGAGGTCTGCCAATCACCAAAAACTGACAAATGAAATGTAATCAGACCCCTTCTGTGTTTGGAATGGCTCGATGGCTCTGTGGTTCTCAATTCTTTCCTGTGGTCAACCACAGTCAGAATGTACAGTGAAAAAAGTGTATCAGTTGGATTTTACTAAAGAGAAAGGCCAAAGCACAGGAACCTTCAGGCTGAGATGAAGTAGCTACGGAAGGCCACCACCCACATAACCTGTCTTGCTCCCTTATAGTCCTTGGGGGCTCACTGGATGCGGGAGACATCTGATTCGTTTTCAGGGAACTCTAAAAGCAGACAGAGGATAGACCCACAGGTGGGAAGGATGCTATAGTTGTTTTAAACAGTTTGCCTCCAAACAGGGACATCTATTTTGATATTTTGATCTCTCAGCTAACAAGTTTGATGGATTATGAGAGCAGATGCTAAATTTAATACAGAATATAAACAAAACCAGATTTTCCTTTAAAAGGAAATGAAATATAAACCCATTCATGTCCAAATTGGTTCTCAAGGAACCCTCTGATCTGCCCCAAGTAGGACTCGCAAACAATTTTCCTATCTCTGCTTGCATTTTCCCTCTCAGGAGGAGGTGTGAAAACTATTTCACTGTAATGTTGAGAACCCCTGTTTACAGATGTTAAAAGTATTGGAAAAATACTTTCACCAAGCCTGTTCAGCAGGATGTGTGGTCACAGTGAAGAGGAAAATGAAAGAAGGAATGAAAAGCTCTCAGGGATCCAATTGCATGGGCAACATGAAATGTCAGGTTGTGGTAGACGTGGGGAGGGTGGAGACGAACAAGAGACGCCAGTGACAAATGTCATCTCAACACAGACGACAGTGATGCAAAAATTACATGCTAGCAAACTTTTGATTGGAGTCATCATTTGTTACCAAACACCTACTGTGTACTGCTGGCTTGCAGGTAAACATTGGGTCTGTATAGCCTGGTCCCCTTTCCTTCAAAGCAGCCCATTGTGTTTTACTGCAGCGTATAAATCAGCTCATCAAGTTGTTCTGAGGTACGTGACAAAATGCAGATTCTTGGGTTTGAAATATTTCTTGGAGCCAAAATTTATAACTCTTGAGGAAGGCTAATGCATAGCACACTTGGAAGAAATAAGCATGGCTTGCTTGGTTATGTCCACTCGGCATTTCAGAATCAAAGCCAGATAAACTTGGCTGGATGCAGTGCCTGTGTGTCCATCTGTTTCTATCTACCTGGGACTTTGTTTAATTGCATGGAGACATAAAGGGATGTGGATGAAATGTTTATAGTGTGCACAGAAAGAGGCCTGCAAGATAGAGATGGGTAGAGAAGTTTACAGAGTCTACCCTTAGGAGAGTTTATGACCTGAAGAAAATTGAATTTTATATCTCATATCATCAGAAGCCTTTGGAGCGGTTCGACTAATATTTTTAATAATAGCTCTCTGGCTACTGTGTAGAGAAAGGATTATAAGGGAGCAACAGAGGCAAATATATTAATCAGGAATGCCACTGTAGTTGTTAAGAGTAAAGAAGACGGGCTGGAGAGATGGCTCAGAAGTTAAGAGCACTGCTTGTTCTTCCAAAGGTCCTGAATTCAATTCCCAGCAACCACATGGTGGCTCACAACCATCTGTAATGGGATCTGGTGCCCTCTTCTGGCCTGCAGGGATATGTGCAGGCAGAACACTGTATACATAATAAATAAATAAATCTTTAAAAAAAAAAAAAGAGTAAAGAAGACGATGACCGGTGTGATAGAGATAGTGCTGGAGGTGGGAAAAATGGACAGTCTAGGGATGCATTCAGATCAAAGTTTGGCTGGTTTGTCGTGAAAGAACAAAGCGGGAGGCAAACTGGGTCCAGTCTTCCTTCAGCAGTTAGTGACAGCAGCACTGCTTACTGTGGTGGGATGGCTGGGGGGCGGAAACAGATGTAGAGAAGCGGAACAGCCTTTCTGTCTGTCGTTGGCCAACTTGAGTTCCCTGTCAAACATCAATGGAGATGAAGACAGACAAGCAGTTATAATGGATCTGAAATGCCAACAGAAAGTCCACAGAGCTGGAGACCCAGATTTGGAAAACTTGGATAGGTCATACTGAAGACCTTAAGGTTTATGAGAACATCCAATGGGGGGCGGAGGGAGGAACTTTGCTTGAGATTAAAAGATGAATCAGGAACTTGCTCCAGAAACCTCCAATATTTGCACGTCTTTTAGGGAGAAGGAGCCAGCAGAGGGACAAGAAGAAACAGTCTGTGGGATCAGAGAAAAGTCAAGAGTATGGGACTGTATTAAGGTAGTAGTTACTTCTCTGTTGCTGTGATAAAACACCATGACCAAGGCAACTTATAGAAGGAAGAATTCACTTTGGCTCAGAGTACCCCAGGGATGAGAGTCCATCGTGGTGGGGAAGTATGATAGCACATGGCAGTCATGGCGGCCGGAGCAGGGAGCTGAGCGCTCACTTCTTCAATGACAAGCAGGAAGCAGAGAGAGAGTGACCTGGAAATGGTGCAAGGCTTTTCATCCCAAAGCACACCCTCAGTGATGTAGTTCCTCCAGCAGGGCTGTACTAACTAACCTTCTCCAAACAGTGCCACCAACTGGGGACCAAGTGTTCAGATACCTGAAAAAAAAAAAATGGAGGGCCTTTTTCATTCAAATCACTATTAGTTCCCTGCAAGTCTGGTTTGGGACTTCATTTTGTCTTTGTTTCTGTTTTCTAGACAGGGCTTCTCTGTGTAGCTTTGAATCTTATCCTGGAACTCACTCTGCAGACCAGGCTGGCCTCGAACTCACAGAGATCCACCTGTCTCTGCCTCCAGAGTGCTGGGATTAAAGGCACGTGCCACCACTGCCCAACTTCCTTTTTAAGTAATGTCAGAATGAGGATGTGTCATAAAAAGCCAGACCACTGAACTGGATAGCCTGGAGGGAGTGGTAACATTGATTCAATAAGTCCCAGGAGGAGCGGGGCAGAAACCCAGGTAAGATGAGTTTGGCATGGAGTGTGAGGGAAGCTCCCTGTCAAGGAGCTGTAGATAATGTTTTAAGAAGTTCTGATGTATAGAGAAGGGAAATGGGGCAAACTCTGGAATGAATGGAGTCAAGTACAGGCCTGTATTTTGTTTTTAGACAGGAGACAGCAGAATCATATTTTGTGGTCTAGTTATGTGTGCCATTCAAATCAAGGACACTGAAGATGCAGAGAGGAAATAAGTATCAGAGTTTGTGATCTAAAAATTGAAAGCACAGAGTACAAATAAGTCTTTGATAAAATCAAGTACAGACACTTTATGATCTAAGAAAAACAGAGCCTATTAGAGTCAGAAGGTTTCTCTGCTCTCGCCTGGCCCTGTGGTCCCATGTTCCTCTGGTCCTGCCTGGCCCCGCGATCCCTCAGCCACTTATAAAATAATCATTCAGAGACTTAATATTAATTACGAACTGTGTAGCCTATGGCAGGCTTCTTGCTAGCTAGCTCTTATAACTTCACCCATTTCTATTTATCTGTAAGTTGCCATGTGGTCGTGGCTTACAGATACTTTCACATCTTGCTTCTTTTGGTGGTATTGGCTTCTCCCTAGACTCCACCCTTCTCCTTCCTTTCTCTCTCCTTGGATTTTCCTCCTGCCTCTAAGCTGCCTTGCCATAGGCCAAAGCAGCTTATTTATTAACCAATGGAAACAACATATATTCACAGCGTACAGAAAGGCATCCCCCAGCAATTGAGTGGATTAACATGGGAAAAAAATGAGAGAATTATTACCAATTACATCTGTGTCCTTGTGGGAGAATAAAACAGGGTTGCAAGATGATATAAATATGCGAGGAGGAAGAGGGATAAATAGTAATTCAGAAGAGTGGCCAAGTGAACATCATTGCCTTGTTGAGCAGCTACTTGATATCTGAAGGGCTTAGAGGGACAGCAGTGAGCCCAGTGGTGGAGTTTTCTTCCATCCATTTACGGACGACTAGTAACTGTGAGTATAACTGAGATTGAGGCTCTGCCTGCCAAGGTCACTGGGAAAGGAAGATATTAAGAATTAAGGCTGTTGACATCCATGAGTCCATGAAATGGGGCCTGGCATGGGGGATGGAGAGAGGGAGGGTACAAAGGGAGGTGACTAGAAGCGATAGCCAGTGGGTTGTTCATGACAGTGCAGAGAACTTCTGACTGAAGACTAGAGTAGATGAGCTAAAAATCAGAGGAGCTCAAGAATGTGGTTTGGAGCCAGGCCGTGGTGGTGCATGTCTTTAGTCCCCGCACTATGGAGGCGGAGGTAGACAGATCTCTGAGTTCAAGGCCAGTCTGGTCCACAGAGCAAGTTCCAGGACAGCCAGGGCTAGAGAGAAACCCTGTCTCAAAACAAACAAACAAACAAAAAACCAAACAACAAAAAAATGTGGTTTGGGGAGTGAGTAGCCACAAAAGATAAGAGACTAGATTATTGGAGCAAATGTGAAGCTAACTTAATTACAAAATTATATCTCAACTTTGTAGTATCTCTTCTTCTTGGTTTTCCACTCACTCCAAAGGCTAAGAAAACTAATTAGAAAAGAATAACATACAAAGTAACTGGTAAGAGAAAAGTTAGTTCCACATGAAAAATTAGTTCTGTGAAAGTTAGTACTGACTTTAACGTATTAATTGGTTTTACCCAGAATCCCAATTTTCCCTCATAGAATAACTTTCTCAAGCAACCTGCTTAAGGAATGTTAATCTAATACTTTTGGTCTGAGAACACTTAGAATATGCAAAATCTGCCTTATAAATGCACCTTGGGGCTTACCAGTTGATTAAAACATACTCCCCTTCTCCCAATTCTCACAAATAAATAGACTAATCCAGTTTGTATGGGTTTTGTCAAAACAGAATGAAATCCAACTTACACCCCTTTCACTAAAGAATTGTTTGACAATCAAAGTAGGCTTAGAACCTGCTGATAACTAATTCCACGTATTTTGAGCTCTAATCTGTCTCCCTTTTTGTCTAAATAAAAGGGAAGGGTTTTAACTTTAACATAGTAAAACTATATCTAATAAGAACAGTTATCAAGTAAGACTTGTATTTATAATATCCAGTCCATTCGTATTTAGCAAATTTCTCTGAATTTTACTCTATTATCTATCCTATCTTGGTGAGTTCAAAGTTTTGTACTTAGTTTACCTTCTATTATAACTAAGGAAATCTGTAACTATAACTATCTAATCTTCAACTCCATCAAGACCCTAGAAGGATATAATATTACCTGAGTAAACAGGAAATACAGTACAAATCACCTCCAAAACTATAGCAACGACAGAGACATCTGGCTGCCTGGACAGTCACCCAAGGTTCCTCTGCAACATTGGGGTATCCGTCTTTGGCCTACCAGCCTAGAATATCTGGCAGACTTTTCTATGAAAAAGAAATTTAAAGGACTGTCTCACCTTGTCCTGGCAAAGTTCGGCCATCTTTTTCTTTTGCATCCTGCTTGTCCAGTTTGTACACCATACTGTCAGCAGTCAAGGCAAGGGCAGTTTCTTGCCCAAATGGATAGCTTTGTCACAATGAAAGCAGACTCCATATGAAGGTTCTTCAGTGCCCATATCCTTTTTTGAAGTAGATTGGTGCTGCCAGGAGCAGACGTGTCTCACTATCATGAAAAGTCTTAGGTTATTAAATATCCTAAATGCCATATTCTGTAGGTTTCTGAAGTGTTTGAAGATATTTCTAAAATATATCTGTTTAACCTTGAAAACATACCTAATATGACTATATGTTTGATTATTATATATGACTAACTACTAATCTGTATTTCTTAATTATACATGACGTTTTAAAATGAGCTACATAAACACAATACCCCCAAACAAGTGTAGAAACATATATACAGTATAACAAAAAATAACTTTAAATTTATATCAATATACCAAAATCCATACCAATGTAAAGTATTTAAGGTTAATAGTTGTCTTTTTATCCTATATTCCTATATCCTCCCTAAATGATGACAAACATCCATAACCCACCAAATGACCAAAAACCATCCACCCAACCTGTTGAGAATGTGGGCATTATGTTCTCTAGACTGCTTCCTGTTGTTTGAGGGTGATGGTATCTTTTGGGGACCCCCAGAAAATTTAGATAATGATCAAGTCCTGCAAAAACCAGTTGTAATATTTGTTGTCTGGTCTCAGAACTGTTCCCATGTGGAGGGATCAGTGTATATGTCACTTGTAGTTTTTCTTGGTTTAGTTTTTTATCTCCATAGCCAAGATTTTCAGGAAGTCTCCCATGATCAAACCTGATCTCTATTAATCTTGAAGGAATCCACAGCCTTTCATTTGCTGTGAAAACAAAAGCATAACCTCTTCCCCAACACAATACATTTTCTGAATTGCATTTTGAAGTTAAGGCATCCCTCAAGTATATAGGCTGATTTAATTCAGCAGTTCCCTTTATAATCCAATGTCTCTCAGCAGCTGTTGTTCACTCATCAGCAATCAAAAAATTCAAAGTCAACACAACACCATATAGGATTAAGACTCCCTGTGTATTTCCCATCTTTATGTGGCTTTTTCCCATTATATTACTTTACTTTCTCTTTAAAGACTTATTATTTTAAAACTATTTACTTTTTCTATGACTATTTATACCCCCTTTCTCTTCTTTTTTAAGCCTATGTACATTTTTAAATACACTGTCACCTGTTTAGAGGATTTTTTTCATCTGGACCTGCCTTTACTGTGTGTCTCTAGCCTTTTTTGACTGTGTAAGCCAAACCTTAAACTGCTAAGCAGCTTTGTGCTGGCTGGGTCTGTGACAGCCAAGCTTTATACCCCACAGGCCTGGCTGAGAGCTGCATTCAACTGGGAGCTCCATCTAACCAGGAGCTGCATTCAACCACCCCAGCTCTAGGAAGCTGGTACCTGCATGGTAGCAGGTGTTTTTACTTAGCTTTTTGTTTCTATTTAATGGGTCAGCTACTCAAGTGCTCCCTGTATGGCAGAGCTTCTTAAAGGAACCATATCTGTTCTCTCTCTCTCTCTCTCTCTCTCTCTCTCTCTCTCTCTCTCTCTCTCTCTCTCT